>PVKS010022024.1:0-34336 GCA_004027875.1 Aplodontia rufa | reverse complement strand
TCATCATGATCTCTTCCATAACCATCCATTTACCCTCAAAGGCTGCAAGGTCATTGTTTCTAATTGCTGTGTAATATTCCATGGTATAAATGTACCACAGTTTTTGGATCCATTCTTCCTGTGAGGGACACCGGGGTTGTTTCCATAGCCTAGCAATGGTAAATTGTGCTGCAATGAACATCGATATTGCTGTGTCACTTTATTGTACCCAAGTGATTTTCAATCTGGGGTGATTTTTCTTTCTTCTCTGCTGAGGGGGCATTTGACAATATATGAAGACCTTTTCAACAGTCCCAAGCATGGAAGGAAGGCTTTTAGCATTTGTTGGACAGAGGCCAGGGATGGCATTCAATATCCTGCAACACACAGGGCAGCAACCTCTGCTCCCCACCAAGGAATTATCCAACCTCAAATGTCAGTTGTTGAGGAAACTTGATTTACCAACTATGTATGAAGTCTCCTTAAGCAGCTTCCTGCAGTTCTTTCAATTTTTCCTACCTTTTGGCTAATATATTCCTCTACAATTATAAAGTATATTGAAACTATACTTCACAGAACTTGTATTGCTCTTAGTTTAATTTTTTAAAAATATAATACCTCTGTCTCTGTCTTCTATTGTTTTAATGTACTTTCTTCCCTACATTCTGTGTTAGTGAAGAGACTTGAAGAGAAATTTATTTCCTCAGTTATATTTGGAAAGCAATATTGAAGCATAAGGATGGCAAAAGTGGAAGAGGAAAATTGGTAACTATTTTGAAACCTAATTAGAATTTTTATAATTAGACTTTTCTTTGTACCAGGGAATGAACCCAGGGGCACTTAACCACTGAGCCACATCCCTAACCTTTTTTCTTTTTTTATTGTGTCAGGGTCTCACTAAGTTGCTATGGCCTCGCTAAATTGTTGAGGCTGGCTTTGAACTTGCAATCCTCCTGCCTCAGCCTCCCTAGCAGCTGGGATTACAGGCATATGCTACTGTTTCCAGTTTAACTAGATTACTAATTAAATAACCATTAAATATTTTAAGACAAAATTTTTTTTGTTCCTGATAAATGAATACTTTAAACATAGATAATAAGGAGAAGATCTTTTTAGTAAGGTGCAAGAGACAAAAGGTGTTAGGTGACATTTAATCCTATTGTGGTAGTGGTTGTTTAGCAGGACTGGATTGGGATCTAAATTCTAATACTTTCACTACTTATTTTTTAAAATAAGAGTGTCACTGACTTTTTGGGTGCCGTTTTATGCCTTTTCATCATGCATAGATTTGTGAAAACGTAGCCAGCATCAAAACAGATGAGTTGCATCCCCCTGACAACATTAGAATGCTACCCCCATCTAGTCAGCCCCTTCCAGCCCTTTGCTCCCTGAGAGCCACACACGTCTGTTCTTCATCACTGCACTTTTGTCTCTCCAATAATGTCATAAAAAACTGAGTCATTAAAATATGGAAACTTTTAAGACTGACCTCTTTCAGCATCTTAGTGAGTTTGAGATTTATCTTCGTTGTATGGATAGTTTTATTCATTTCTGTTGCTGAAGAATGTTCAAATTATGTGTCTACCACATTAAAATTATCTATTGAAAGACATTGGGTTTCCAAATTTTTGTGATTATAAATAATGCTATCATAATTTTAGATATTCTAGTACGGATAAAGTATATCTCATTGTAAGATTTATTAACTCTTATTTTTTTAAAAAAAATCCCATTTAGGATAGTTTTAAATTTACAGAAGAAAGAATTGCAAAGATAGTACAGAGAGCTTCAACATACCCTGCATTCAGCTCCCTAATTAGTAACATACTAGTATGGTATATTTTTCATAATTAACAAATTACTAATTCATTATTATTAACTAAGAATTGTGCTCCAATGTTACACCTCCTTAAGGGGATAATAAGTACATAAATAATTTAGAATTTTTCTGCATGGGAGATTTTTCTATTCTCTCTATTTATTTATTGAATAATTTATTTATGTAAGTATAGACTCATGGAAAAGTATTTTATACTTTATACAATACTACTTTATTTATTCTATTGTTCAAAGCAATCCAGCTGTGGCCAGTGGGAACTAATGAGCTAATGAGCTCCTGTGTCATTTTGGTTTTGGTTTGGTTTGGTTTGGTTTTATGTTTTATATTTGGTCAAGGCTCACCTTTTATATTTCTTGCCACAATTCTAGAACCAGCCATTTCTCCAAGGAGGTCTGATTTAATGGAGAATGGCATTGGAAACCAAGATTGGGTCCGTAGGCATGCTTGCAAACTGTTGGTTTTAGACCCTTTTTGCTGACAGACAGAAAAAAAATGTGTGCACACTAATCCGTATATATACACATAGCTATAAATAATTCTCTATGTACCCATTTGTATCTAGATTAAGCTAAGCATGAGTTAATTCTGAAATCTTAGACTTTGATCCACTGTTGCAAAAACATCCTCTGGTCTCCTTACCTCCTTGCTTATCCATAACCTCTCACCCCAACAGTGAGAAACCTATGTGCAAACATCTGCAATGTATTTTCTTTAGCGTTCACTTCCACTATGCATGCATAGAGGTTTCAGAATGGTAAACCCAACCCTGAGTGGGAAAGAACTCTTTGAATGCAAGTGTCATGCTTATGTGGTTTCTTTTGCCTTTGGTCTTATACACTCTACTCATTTCCAAAGCCACATAAATCAGCACCTTTTCTCCTTGCTGACGTTAGTGAGGGTTATTTCATACATTTGGGATATAGTTAGATTATTTTATCATATTATACGTTTTGTCCTGGGATCCACCAATATCCTAAGCATTTGTTTTATTTGTACCCTTTATAGTTCACTCCTCATGATATCAAATGTTATGGTTTTGATAGATATATATCCATTATTACAGCAAAATACAGAATCGTTTCACTGTCTTATTAATCCCCTATGCTATTAACCTACTCACCCACTAAACCCTACTGACCAATGATGTGTTTACCATCTCTACAGCTTTGCCTTTCCAAATTGTTATATAAAGTGAATGTAGAATATTCAGCCTTTTCTGACTGTCCTTTTACATTTAAAAATGTGTATTTAAGATTCATCTCCATCTTCATCTTTGTATGTCTTGATAGTTCATTCCTCCTTATCTCCAAACAGAATTTCATTTTGATGCTCAAACTATTCTTTACCTATTCATCATTGAAGGACATCTAAGTTGCTTTTAGTGTTTGATGATTATGAACAAAGCTACTTGAAATATTCACATGAAGGTTTCTGTGTGTACATAAGCATAAGTTTTCAAATCAGTTGAGTAAATTCCTAGCAGAGGAATTGCTGATATGGTAGGACTAAGTTTAATTGCCAAACTGTCTTCCAAAATGGCTTTGCCAGTTTACATTCCTGCCACGATGATTTCACCTGCAATTGGTAATGCGGACATTCTGGATGTTAGTCACTCCAGCAGTTGTACAGTATTCCCAATTCCTCATTTCTTTCTGTGATTATTAATTTCACTACTTCATATGCTTTATTTATCTAATTTCATATAATACATTGCTACTATTGTTGCTTCAAGCAAGCCTAGATCATTTAGATTCATTAAAATAAGAAAGAAATAAGATTTTATTTTATGTTCATTTATTCTTTTACAGATGCTCTTTTTTCCTAGTATAGATCCAAGTCTCTGACCTATCCCACTTTCCTTCTGCTTACAGAACTTCTTTAACATGTTTTTGCAAGGAGGTCTGTTGGTGATAAATGCCCTGCTTTTGTTCTTTGGGGTTTTATTTATTTTTTTATTTTCTAAGAAAATCTTCATTTCTTTTTCCCCTTTGAAGAATAAATTTGCTAGATATAGAATTCTAAGTTGATAGTTTTTCAACACCATATTTTTTGCTCATTCTCCTCTTGCTTCTGGTCTTATTTCTGGTTTCTGATAAGAAGTCTGCTCTGATTCTTTCCTTGTTCTTCTGTATTTAAGGTGCTCAATCCCTCTTCCTGGCTTCTACTTAGATCTCTTTGTCTTGAACTTTCTGGAGCCGGCATGTGATGTGGCTGGGACATGTGTGTGCTGGGGATAATAAGCCTGCTTCATGTTATCTGAGCTTCCTGGATCTGTGCTTTGAGGCCTGTTGTTAATTTGGAATGTCTTTCAAATATTTCTTCTCCTTTATTCTCTTTTTCTCCTCCTTCTTGCATTACGATTGTATGCATGTCCTATCTTTAGAAACCATTCCACAGTTCTTGGATGTTCTGTTCTGATTTGTTTGGTACATTTTTCCCCTTGTGTTCCAGTTTGGGAAATGTCATTGACCTGCATTCAACTCACTGATATTTTTCCCTAGCCATGTCAGGTATAATAAGGTCCTTTTTTATTCTGGTGCAGTGTCTTCCATTTAAAGAATTTTCTTTGGATTCTTGTTTATGGTGCCTACCTCTCTGCTTATGTTACTCATATGTTCTTACATATTATCCTTATTTTCCACAAGAGACCTTGATCACATTAACTTTGTTATCCTAAATTTTAATATGCAATTCTCTTCCTCTTTCAACAGAAACAAAGCTATGGTGAGGGTTTGAAGAAGAAAGTCAATAGAAATAACAGGTTATTTACTATTAGAGACCATAGTGCACATTTTTTGTGTGCTTCAGCATTCCCTAATGGGGAAAATAGTACCCACAGTGTGCAGAATAATAGATTCCCTAAGACATCTGTGCTTTAGGCCCTGATCCTATGAACGTATTACCTTATATGGCAAAAAGGACTTTGCAAAAGTGCTTAAGGAACTTGAGATGGAAAATTATCCAGCATTCCTGGTGGATCACATGTAATCACATGGGTCCTTAAAAGCAGAGAACATTTGCTGGTCAGAAGGAGATGTGGTCAGAGGGAGATGTAACTTTTGTAGGATGGCTAGAGAGATCCAATACTGCTAGCTTTTAAGAGGGTGGAAGGAGACTCTGAGTCAGGGAAGGCATCCCGTAGAATCTGGGAAAGGAAATGAGCTCTCCCTGAAGCCTTTTGGAAGGATTATAGCCTACTGACACTGTGATTTTAGCCCAGGGAGACTGCTGTCAGATGTCTAACCCACATAACCATAAGAATAAATGTTTGTCCTTTTAAGTCACGAAATTTGTGGTAATTTTCTTTAGCAACAATAGAAATCTAACGCAACATGCACTTCAGAAACCAATTTCATTATTTATAATTGCTTTACTGCTATTTAAAAGGGAAGGAAGCTAGGTCCAATAGCATATGCTTATAGTTCCAGTTACTCAGGAGACTGAGGTTGAAGGATCCCTTGAGCCCAGGAGTTCAAGGCCACCCAGGGCAATAAAGCAAAGTCCCTCTTCCAAAGTTTTTAAAAATTACCTATGTTGTGGGTGCAGAGGCAGGGCTTTTGCAAACTTCTGGACCTTAATATTATATCAGTCAGATTATAAGCATGGCATTAATGTCTTAAAAGTAATGCTGGTCATTATTCCAATTTAAAATATTTATAATATTCTTTTAAAAAGTATTGAATTTGAATCTCACGACTACTTTCAATTCACAAATGTAACTGTATATCTAAAATTATTTCCAATTTTTAGGAGATAAGATGTACAAAGAAGATCTTTGATTTATAGACATGCATGTGCTCTGTTCTACTTGGAAATCTTTTATACACTGCTAATGACCTGCAGTATGAGTCACTACATTTTTTCCTCAATAAATCTCATGGTCTATTGAAAATTTCACAAAGAGAAATTGGGAGCAGCAGTGTACTCTCTAAAGCTAAAAACAAACGGCAAATGAATGGGCTCTGAATCCTATTAATCACATCAGAGATGGAAGAGGAATAGTATTTCAATGTAATTGAAAAAAATCACCACATAATACTTTAAGGAAAATGAAATTCTATACTTTTGGGGGCTTTTTCCCCTAAAGAGAGAGTGAGAGAGAGAGAGAGAGAGAAAGAATCAATTTTATTTAATTTTTCATGTGGCTTTCATTGCTCCAACACTTCATTGTGTATGTGGTGCTGGGGTTCAAACTCACATACTCGTGCATGCCAGGCAAGCACTGTAACCACTGAGCCACTGCTCCAGCCCAATTCTATGCCTTTGTAACAAATTAAAAGAAGGAATCTCTCCAGCAGCTAGTAATCCATAAATCTGAACATTAGGCAACAAGAGCCTAGTTAGCTCTTGTGTGGAGGTACTTCAATATAAATATTCTCCAGGGTAAGATCAGCCAATTTAAATAAGAAATAACCACAAATACCCACACATCAAATGAGTGAACAGCTTTATTTGTTGTGAATCCCCAAGAAGTTGATTTTTTTAACTGAATTTCTTCTTTGCAAAGATTTCCTCTGGAAGAAAGTTGCTAAAGGAAGACAGAACCTTGAGAGAAACAACAGAATTGAATTGAAATCTTCTGCCACGAAAGATATTCCTTATGATTTGGTGTCATGGGATCCTTAATATTACTGTTGAGATTATGGTAATTTATTGATTTAGCTTAAAGAATCAGATGAAAGTACATATGAACTGAACAGGAAATGTAACAGCATAATCAGCAGTTATTTCCCACAAAACACAAGAACTGTAATCATGAAAGCCAAAGTTTTTACAGCAAGTAAAAAATGTCCTCTTTGTTGAGGACACATGAGCTATTCCTTCTCACCATATACTTTAGCAAATATAAATTTTCCTCTACAAAATTTAGTCTGCTGTGGAGGATAAATGTATCCAACATTTCCTAGTACTGTCAGATAATTGTATGTTGAATGGAATGAATTCAGAGAATTAAGGGAAATTCCCGATCTTTAAACACTGAAGTCATCTAGAGAAACCATCCTATGGATAAAGAGAATCCACCGCATCTAATTCTCCTTAGTTAGTTCTTGCCAAGCTGCTTGGCTTAATACAAAGTAAACTGTGTTGGAACACTTTGAGAAATAGAGAAAGAGCATAGATCAGAGAAGTACTCCTAACAGATTAGTTTATCTGGCTTAGTGAGCAGCAGAGGGAACTTGGTTGTCATTGGCAATAGCAATTAGGAAGCTTCAGGCCATCTCTATTCGCTATGAAATCATGTTGTGGAATCAAAGTGTGATCACCCCAGATTGATTGAAATCACTTTGATCACTAAGAAAAAACACTCTCCCCTCCCTTTGCTGGACTAAACAGCAAACAGAACTTTTGTGTTATAAATCAAGCATCCACTTCCGGGCTACGGAGATTTGTGGTTACTAACAATTACTCATAGGTAGATGAAGAATAAATTCTAGAAAAAATATTCCCTTTGATATTTAGTAATTGTGAAATCACCACTTTTTCAGAAAAATATAAACACTTTTTTAAATACCTTCTTTTATAAAGACTGAAATTAATTACTCAGTTACTGTGCTCTATGCATTTTATAAATACTCTTCACTAGTGTTAAAAAAAAAAAAAGCAACAGAATGAGATGGCTCAGGCAAATTTGGATTAGCAAAGGTAAATCCCCAGCATAGCTTAGGAAAATGAAACTTTATCTTTACCAATCAGAAATCCCCAACTAAGCTCTAAATGGGGACTTTCCACTTTAACCAATCAGATACAGTATTTTCCCTTTATCCTCTTTTCTCTTACTTGTGGTAAACAATTTTCTGAAAACATTAAATGGAAAAATTTAGAAATAAGAAATATGTTTGAAGCTGCACATAATTCTGAGTAGCATGATAACATCTTGTTCCATCCACCTCCATCTTGCCCTGGAAGTGAATCGTCCCCTTTTCAACCGTATCCATGCGGGATGCACTACCTGCTCGTTAGCTACCAATAGCCATCACAGTATCAGAGCAACTATTCTGGTCTGGTAGTGCTTGGGAGATAAGTAACCCTTATTTCACTAAATAATGAACCCAAAACACAGGAGCAATTATGCTGGCAATTTGTATATGCCAAAAAGAGCCAAGAAGTACCTCTTTTAAGAGAAAAAAAATGAAAAATGAGTCTTAACAAGGATAGAGCAATCTTACACCAGGATCACAATGACTATATCATTCACTCTCGTCATTCTAATATGGTGTCATCTCAAATCAGCACAAGAGGAGGGACATAGATATTTTGATAGACCACATTCACATAACTTTTATTACAGTATTTTGTCAATACTGTTCTTTCTTATTTCTAGTTATTGTTGTTAATTTCCTACTGTGACTAATTTATAAATTAGTAGTATAAATTTGTATGTTAGGAAAAAACAGTTTTTATAGGAATCAGCATTAGGATTTAATAAATACTATGATTTCAAGTATCTGCTAGGGGCTTTATAATCTCTACCAGACAAACAAATCCCTTTGTAATCCCTTTGTCTTGTTTCTGAAAACACTTTATAAAATGTTTCCTCTTTGGTCTCCTTAGAGGAGTCCTATTCTGCTTGAAGTCTGGTGACACAGATTCATGAATCACTATTTGTTCAAACACACTCTTTCCAAATTTAATTGCTTACCTTCTAACACCACTCACATAGCTCTACAAGAAAAGTGTTGCTATTCCATTTTGCAAATAAAGATACTGTGACTCAAAATTATTTCATTTTCCCAAGGTCATGCAGCTAATGATGGTGGAGTTAGGGTGGGGCCCCACATATTCAAGGAATCAAATGAATAGGAAACTGTCTCAATGAGCTGGTGTAGGGAGGGGTGGGAAGCTAATTGGTCTTATATTAATGCTATACCCATTTTGTCTCAGACATAGGACTATAATCATATACTCAAGGCCAAGAACCCCATGTTAAGGGTGAGATGCTACTTTAAAAAAACATTTTTTATCACTTTTTTGATCAATAAATCAACATGAAATTCCTGGGAGGGGAGAGAAAAACTTTATATTCTGTTTTTAGTAGCAGCTTAACCATGATCAATTAAAGGAGAAGTAAGCAGAGGTTTTTTTTTTAACCCTTATTTTCTTTGTTCTTCCAACAATTCAATAAACATTTATAGACCTTTACATTGTACCAGAAAGTATTTTGGGTCATGAAAAAACAGTGATGGCTGAGACATCTTGCCTTCAGAAAGCTCTAGTCTACAGAAGAAGCCCAGAGAGCAATTATTTACTAAGATGAGCACAAGTGCTATGCTCTATTAGAACAAAGTGCCATGAGCATAAAAGGAGGATCCAAGCTGTCTAGCAGGGCACAAAAAAATGTGTCCAAGATGACAGATCATGATTTCAACTTCTGGCATTTTACGGTCCTTAGCAGAATCAGACAAAAAGAGCAAATAAAATAAAATTTTTAATGAAGATTACTTTTATGTTTCACAGACATGGATAAGAACTTGAATTGCCCTAATCAACAAACACACAGGAGCACCCTCCCATGCGATTCTAAAAGGAGGAGGCTGCACCTTGGACTAAACTGCATTGTCAGTGCCTAACAACTACATCTAGTGTCCAGCAGGCGATCAATCAACGAAAGGCACCTGAGCAGAAAGTTCAGTCTGACAGAGGAATAGAGTGTTCTAGCTTGAAGAGCCACATTTAGAAAGGCACGGATCACTTGGAATGATGCAAAGAACAGTAAAAAGATGACTGAAATCTATATACCAAGTTTGACCCATGATTAGAATTTCTGAGTTTTTTCCTGATGACCTGCCACTACTAAAATCTTGGGGAACCAGGCCTTGAACCTGATCTACTCATCAGGGAGTCTCTTGAATGCCATATATAAAAGAAAAAAAAAAACAAAATTTACGAGAAACAGACCAAAATTATGTTTGTAAGTTAAAACAAAGAAGTCTAATGTAGGATAAAATCATCTCAACTCTGAGAAGTTTTTATAGAGAAGTGAAGAATCAGCTGCCTCCATGTCCACTGTAAGGATAACACCTAAGCCAGACCTTGAAACTGAATTTGAAGTGAATTTAAATGGAGAGAGGGAGTTAACAGTTTAAGATGTGTCAAGGCTCCTATTCAATCCAAGTTGAACCAGATCTCTCTTTTCCTTCCCTCCAAATCTTCTGCTGCAGGATTTGGGAGTAGAAATGGAAGAGCAAGGAAGAGGTCAAGTTTGGAAGGTGAGATAGTATGCCAGGCAAACTCATGGCAGAATTAAATCACCCCTACAACATGCTTAGTTCTCCATTCCACACCCCCAACTCACCACCACCACAAACAGATGTAAACACTTACACAAAGTTCTCAAAGCTCTGTTAAATACCAGACCTCTCAAGACTGAAGGCTCTCGTTTTTTAGTTCACACAAATTATTTATTTATGAGGAAGAGACTACACACTAGAAGTAGCTGTAGTGTTTTCTGTTTGTTTTTCATGCTCTGCGGTAAATTTCAAAATTATTTTTTGAGAAATAAACTGAACATAAGGAATAAAAAATAACCAAATTTCATGAAAACAAATCCAGCCATTCTGAAGTACTACAAAGTCTTAGCCTCTGGGACTAGAATAAATTAAATAAAACCCAACGCGTTCTGAGAGAGAAAGAAATTGTTTCAGTAACAAGTAAATGTAATGTCCTCCAGCACATATCACAAGGCTGTTGCAGACGTCACTGTGATACCCCCATGCTAGGAGTGGGAAGAGCATCCGCCAAGACTTCCC
Source organism: Aplodontia rufa (assembly GCA_004027875.1). Lineage (NCBI taxonomy): Eukaryota > Metazoa > Chordata > Mammalia > Rodentia > Aplodontiidae > Aplodontia > Aplodontia rufa. The sequence goes on along the minus strand of PVKS010022024.1, from coordinate 23,770 downwards.
AGGCTGGAAAGATGCTTGGGAACTGAATTTCCTTCAGAATTGACTCACCTGTTCCTCTTAGCTACTGTGATGCTGCCCACACATGTCCAACCTGCCGTGCCAAGACTTTGTAGGAGAATGTCTCCTTTTCACTTTACAGTGGGGCATAAACTTCAAAAACAACTGGTTGCATGAACTGTTTGTTAACTCATGTGCATCAGATAGGTAGGAAAATGAAGATTACACATCTAGATATGTATATAGCAGTTGTATCCAGTTCTATTATCAGTTGCATCTGATTTAATAAACTCTAGAGATTGAGATTGTGTCTTTGCTTTTGATTTTATTTTTTGATAATTCATTTGTATTTTAGAATATTATTAGTCCTTGAGAAATTGGAAAAATTTTTTAAAAAGTATCTGCCTGCACATAGTTTAAAGAATTGCTGTTTTGGTCAAGCTGATCAGGACAGCATGGGACACATGAAATGAGAAGGAAGGGGCCAGTATGTGGGGTTGTAGCATCTCCATTCCTTGTTTCAGAAAATGAGCATATTGCACATCTGTTTTAAATATTGGAATAGATGGAAGGTGAAATATAAATGTCAATGATAATGTTTATACTGGGACAGAGAAAAGAGAGCCTTGTGATAGAGCAGCTCCCACTCAGCAAGGGGAGAATTATATGCCATCTATATATCCTTGTATTTCTCCTTCTCTAATCTGCCTTCAGGGACAAGATATCCACCTGAAAATGTGACCATGTTGAAGGAGGAGCAATAATTTCAAATTTCTCTGCGTATTTGGTACTATGGAGGCATGACATAGGACCAAAGCTCAATTTGGGTAGGAGGTTGAAAACGAAATTCATATTCACAGAAAATATTTGGAATTGTGGTGATGGGCATTGAAAGCTAAGGCAGTGAGGGTGAGAGAAAGTTTTAAGAAGGTAGCACTTCTTAGAAGTGCTTAAAATCAGAAATTAAGAGACATTCATGGGGACAGAGAAAGGCTGTGGGTTTTAGGGTCATGGTGTTTAATATTCCACTTTAAATTATTGCCCATGCTGTTCTATTATATGTAGTAATTTCCCTCCATTTCCTTCCACTAGCCCCAAGCTTCAATGAAACCCAGTTCCATCCAAATGTTTTGTATTGATGGAATCCATAGAAGGAAATGAATGCAGTGTATATGTGGTGTGTGTGAAGAGGACATGGGGTGCAATACCCATCCTGAGCAAATTCACAAACTCCCAGAGAAACTGTGGCAGAGGCAGATGGGCAGAGCAGAGGTTGAGAATCCAGTGGGATCTGAAACTTCCGTGAGGAATGATCAAGGGCTCCTGCTATGCCCCTAGTCAGTGATCCCCAAAGATGCCTGTGGTAGGCACTGGATTTCTCACTAAACTTGTATGGAACCTTAGAATTCATTGGGGATGTGAGAGGAAACATGGAATAACACTGCAGATGCTGAGGGAGAAGCAAATAGACCTAATGGTCTTAATCTCGCAAGCAATTCCCATATGCCAAGTGTAAGAACTCTGCCAGTGTCTTCTAATTTATTCTTTAAAGCAACCCCTGCAATGAAAATCTATCAGTATACTATTTTATAATTATTATTCTAACAAAGATAAAATTGCAGTAGCAACAGATTGAGAGTCATGGATGGAGTTCAGCCTTCTTCATCTTTAGATAATCAATCTGAGGTCCAAAGACGGTGAATGATTAGTCCTATAGCATGTGAGAGTGGGTGTCAGAGTCAAATATAAAAGAAGCCTGGACACATTGCTAGAATATTTCTTACAACAATAAAGCAGAGAAGGGGACTGGAGGGATGGCTTGGCAGTCAAGAGCTTGCCTGGTACACATGAGTACCCAGGTTTGAACCCCAGCACCACATACACAACTAAGTGCCAGAAAAACAAAAACCAAATGAAAATATAAGTAAAATTGCTTTTCTCCCACTCTCTCTTTCTTTCTCTCTTTAAAACAAAAGAAAAAAATAGTAAAGCAGAGAAGGACCAACAACACTTCATTAAAAAATATAAATATATACCTGGGATACTGATCATTAAATTTTCTCTTTTATTTGATTCACCAAATTGGTTTCTCCTCCTCCCCCTCTTCCTCCCCACTCTTCTTCTTCACTTTGATTTTGCAACTGTATGTGAGCTTATCTAATTAGCCCCATAGACTATGTGTAATGACAAAACTGTGAGCTAAAGGCTGCACTGAACACATAGAAAGCCTTACTTACTGCTAGACTCTCCAGTTTTGTGACACATATTGGGTCTGTATTCTTCTAGTAAGGGGGTTTTAGATCTAAGTTGGAACCTGAGATAAATTTTGGGGTCAAAGTGAAGAGAACATAACACCATATGTGAAGTCAGTTGGTTAAGCAATTAGTCACAAGACATTCCCTCTTTGAGAGGTGTTGAACTTTCCTATTTGAACATCCAGCACTCTACGCCACACCCTGGCTGTCATTAAGGGATGAAACATTTTCTCGTTGTTAAAGAATTATTGCTCTCACTCAGGGAAACATTCTTTCTTGGTATTTCTCAAGCCATAGTTTATTGACACATAGCCTCATGACTTGAACAGCTCCCTAGACAAAGAAATAGTAAGTCTGAGCTTTTATTTCTTCTGGTTTAAAATTGACTTTTTCACAGACTTCTATCATAATTGAAATAATAAGGATTATCCTAGGAAATCACTGCAATTACCCAGACAAGGAAACTGAGGCTCAGTACGTAATGCATGGTAGGTGCTTAATGAATGTTTATTGAGTCATTAAAGAGCTCAAAACTGATTTGTTGGGTCACAGGACAGAGCTGTGATGAGAAACTCAAGTCTTAAAACTTCCTGTAATGCTTGTTTCTACTATATTGCTGCCTCCCTTCAGCGTAAATACACAGCTCTTGACTCCTGGTACAACTGATCACAATGAGCATTTGCAGGTAGAGAGATGTCAGTCAAAAGAACAGTTTTTTTTACTTTTTTAATTGAGAAATTTGTTTGTTGAACAATCATATAAGTTTTTAATGAAATAATATCATATGTATATAGATTAGATTTACCCCCAAGTGTGCCCCCCCCAATTACCCACCTTATCCCTCCCCTCCCCTTCTAGAAACATGTCTAAGAATGTATTAGGTTGTATAACATTACAATTTATCTGGATTTAACACATGATAATAGACTTCCTTTCTCAATGGCCAGGGTCAAGCTCCAGCCTCCACAGATGAGTAAAGACATTCGGCCCTTGGTTCTCTGGGTTAAGCTGATTTCACTCAGCATAATTTCATCCATAGCCATCCATTTACCTTCAAAGGCTGCAATATCATTTTTTCTAATTGCTGTGTAAAATTCCATGGCACATATGTACCACAGTTTTTGGGTCCATTCATCCAGTGAGGGACATCTGGTTTGTTTCCATAATTTAGTTATTGTAAATTGAGCTGCTATGAACATAGATATTGCTGTGTCACTATAATGTGCTGATTCTAAATCCCCTGGAAAAATACCCAGGAGAGGAATAGATGGATCATATGGTGGGCTCATCCCTAGTTTTTTGAGGATTCTCCACACTGCTATCCAGAGGGGCTGTACCAGTCTGCAGCTCCACCAACAGTGTGCTAGTGTGCCTATCTCTCCACAGCCCCTCCAGCATCTATTACTGTTTATTTTCTTCATTTTTGCCATTCTAACTGGCGTGAGGTGATATCTTAATGTAGTTTTCATTTGCATTTCTCTGATTACTAGTGATTTAGAGCACTTTCTCATGTATTCATTGGCTTGATCAATGTCCTCTGTTGAGAAGTTTCTCTTTAGCTCTTTGGCCTATTTATTAATTGGGTTGTTTGTTTTTGTAGTTGAGGTTTTTGAGGGTTTCGTAGATTCTGGATATGAGGCCCCTGTCCGAGGAATCAGAGCTCATGATTCGCTCCATTTCTGTAGGAAATCTCTTGACTCTTTTGATTGTTTCCTGGGCAGTACAAAAGCTTTTTAGCTCTATGGCATCCCATTCACTGATTTTTGACTTTACTTCCTTCACTTTTGGAGACATGTTGAGAAAGTCTTTGCCTACTCCCAAATGCTGAAGTGTTGGACCTAAGTTGTCTTCCATCAGTTACAAGGTAGTTGGTTTAATTCCTAGCTCCTTGATCCATTTTAATTCCTCAAAAATTTGCATTGAAAAAGAAAAAAGATGGGAACCACTTTTTAAAAGGCTGTAGTAAACAGAAAAGGAAGTGACAGTTCCTCTTGATCAGTCACAAATACCCCCTCATACACACAAAACACATGCGCGCGCGCACACACACACACACACACACACGAGCGTGCGCACGGTTCCTGTTCTGCATAGGAACCAAAGGGTTCCAGGTGGTCTGAGGTAGGGGGCAGAGAACAGCAGGGAGCACAACAGGCAGAAAACAGCGCTTGGATGCCCTGACTGACACTTAGTCTAACCAGCCTTGACAATGGTTTCAAGGGAATTACAAAGCTCAAAACAGAGGGGCTAAAAGTATAGTCTAGTATTCTTATGAAGACTGGAAAGCATAAAACAAATATTTCAACTCTCTCAAGAGGAGAGAGATCATGAGAAAAGGTTTTCCATTTTAACCCCAACCCAGGACACCACGTCCCTCTCTCGGTTGTCTCATTTCCACCACTGCCCACAGAGAGATGCTCAAGAGTATAAGTAAAATATTACCCAGCTTTAAAAAAAATATCATCCTAGTCAGCTGTGTTCCTCTCTCCCCAGGGCCTCCTCTGAATGCAGCTGATTTCCTTCGCTTTTTATAGCCATGTTCACGCTGTAGGCCTTCTATCTGCCCTCCAGACCACAGGAGCTTGCTCTTCTTCCAGGGGGCCTTCTAAAGTGAGAAATAACATTGTTGACCACTATGCCTTAAGGCAGAAGGTATTTATTATTAAAAACTAAAATTAATTTGATATTGATTGATAGTCAAAATTGTATTAATAAATTAATAATAATTATATTAGTTATATATATTTGAAATGCCATACTTGCCATCAGAAATGAGCTTCAAATTCTGGTGGCTTTGGACATGAGCATCCTTCTTATGTGTCACTTCTCTCTTATCATTGCTGTATGATTATCACTGAGCAGTGTCTGAAGTTAAGAAGTCATCCAGGAAAAGTGATTTGGGGGAATGGTGGAGATAGGACATTAGAAAATAAGGGCTGGAGCTCAGTGGACTGGTGCTTGCCTGGCATCCGAAAGTATGCAGGTTCAAACCCCAGCTCCAAGTGCACAATGATGTGTCAGAGCAACAAAGGCCATATGGAAAACTACATGAAATTTATTCCCTTTTTTCTCTCTCTTTAAAAAATATGGGCTTTAATGCTGATTCATATGGTAGTTCCCTTGTTTGAATTATAGGTGGTATTTCCACTGAACAGAAATGCTATCACTCAAAGTGGCCCACAGATCTGAAGGGATTAGTGAGTCTAAGTATGTGAAATATTTGTTCTTCAAATTGCTATCAGACAGAAAGAGGTAGTAAAATACGACTGGCTAGTGACAAAAAAAATTAAGCTTACTTCCTGATTATCTCTTTACCTGAGAACAAGAGACATTCTTCAGTTGTTCAAGTCATTCCAGCTCAGGCTTTCATATGCACCCAGGTATGCACATGCTAAGTATTTGACTTAGGTTCTGTAGACTTCTCCATCTACTGGAGCATTATCTACGAGCATGAGGATCATGTGAATCTTGTTTACGGATGTATTGGACTCCACCTAGCACAGTGCCTGTCATTTAGAAGACCCTAGACACTTGTTTAACAGATGAATTAGTAATACAATCCATGAATGGAGCAACATTTGGAGTATTTCTTACTATTCTACATGGAACACTTTTCCTGATCTTCATGAAATTGGTTGCTTTTGGTTATTCTAGACTTCCTCAATGGAGAAGTTTTTCCTGAATGCTTATTTAATAGTCCATTAACTCACCTGTTATATTATCACGATTATCATCCTGTTCTATTGTGTTCAGAGTTCTTATTACTTCTTGATGTGTTGATTGACAGACTCCTTTAAAATATAAGCCCCATATGGCCAAGAAATTTCTCTTGCTTTTTGTAGGAACCACAGGTTTTGGAGTGGTACCTCCACTCAATAAACTATGTTAAATAGATGAATTTTTAAAGTGAAAGAAAATACTATAGGTAAATCCCAAGAGGGGAAAATTTGTAATCAAAGCATGTTTTTCTTCTCACCTATTTTGGAGTGAGGAATTCTCCACTCCCCCTGTACTTCCTTAGTGTTCATCACATTTTTCAAAACATTTCTGTGGTTTCTGAGATCTCATTTTTCTTAATTTGTCCTATCATTTTCCCTATCCTTTCTTCTGATAGCACAGCCTGTTTTGTCCTCTGATGAGTCTTACTTGTTCTACTCCATTCTTACAACATCAGCAACTCCAACATGAGGACCATCTTGATGGGCAGGAGGCATCAGTATATTTGAAGTTATTTCATCAAAGGATTTTTCTGTTCCATATCAGCTCGTAGGATAGCCACTGGCCAATTTCACATTCCCTGCTGCTCTTGCTCTCCAGTATGCCACCTGACTTTCATGAGCATTCTCAGCTTTGAACATAGCTGTCTTTCATCACCCCAGTAACCAAAATGTTCCTCACTTTTTCCGTAGGGTCTTTGTTTCAATGCAGTCTATTGGTTTTTCAAAGATGCAGGTCTAACTTCTGTTTCCTTGATTAAAATCCAGTATTGATCAATAACTAAAGCATGTTGGGTGTTCAATAACTTCGGTTCTTGCTGCAGCTCCTGACACAATTTCATATTCAAAGCAACTAAGAAGATCTTCTTTAACAGGATAATTTACCTTAACCTTCCTTTATTGTTGATCTGCTGCAGACACTGAGAAGAAAAAGAACCTACCAACTCCCATGTCATCATGTTTTATATTGTTAATTTTATCAGTGCATTATCATTATACAAATAGTGGGATTATTGTGATGTAGTCACACATGCACACAGAATAATTTGGTCTGATTCATTTCCTGTACCTCCCCTTTCTTTCCATTCCTCTCTAACCAGAACCCGTCCACCACCCTACCAGTCTCTCTTCTATTTTCATGAGGTCTCCTTTGTTTCTTTTGTTCTCTTTTGCTTCCATCTATGAGAGAAAACATAAGATTACCTCAAAATCTGCCACTATGAGTAGAATGGACAAAAACCTGACATATATTCACCCCATCTCTTTAGGATCTCAAGAACATCTCTCTGAATGGATTGTGTTATTTGTGGCTTTGTTGTTTTCTTTACAAATACTGTATTTTGAGGAATGATGTTTCTTCTTCTTTATTGAACACATCACAAAAGTCAGATCAGTGTTATACAATGCACTACTTAGTTAAAACTAATTTTCATGTGGCAATAGAGTAGTTTATAGCTTTTTGTCCACCACAGCACAACTGGTGGGTACAATATACTCCACAGTTATCAGTGACCCACTATGACAGTGCTTCCTGTGTGAGGGGGAATTTACCAATGCGTTCAGTTCCATTAATTTTGACTCCACCACACCCGGAGAACTGTTATATACTAGATACTGTTGCTGTCTTGTGCTCTCTCCTACCTAGTATACATAAAGCAAATACCTAAGTATCTGAATATTTCTGTGAGCAAAAGCCACATGCTACACAATATCTGTGAGGCTTTTAGCAGACTAACGTCTCAACATTGTATAATTTTAACAAACTGCTTTTTAAGGGATAAGAAAAGTCAATGCTTTTTTAAGAGCTGAAGCTTAAATGACACACACACATATTAAGAAGTGGAAAGGTGATGGCAAATTTTTCACAGTCAGAAACAGTCACTATTTTAAAAATAAAAGTAATGATTGCTTGAAATGATCCACAAAATTGTGAAAATAATTTAGTTCATTTCATGTCAATGTTGTAAGAAAAAGGTACATACAAAAATCATCGGCAACTTTTTCCATCAAACTTGAACTTTCTCCCTCCAACCTAGTATATGCTCATTTCTCTTCCTCTCTCTGTAGAGTAAAAAACTTCTCAAGTGATTGTGTGGCTCCCTCGCCTATCCTCCTCACTTTGAGAGTGAACATTTGGTTAGTGTCAAGGTATAAGGTGGTTAAATAGAAAGTTGCAGTAGTTGCTTTGAGGGTACATAGCATGTAGAAGAAAAAGAACCCAGATTTAACAAATTTGGAAATATAGCAAAGCAGAGAAAATTTATTAAAGTTTGTTACATGCCCAGTAGCTCATGATGAGCACCATTCATTAAACAGCTCATTTATTAATTTATTCTCTATTCACTCAGTAGATATTAAGTACTTAAAACACATGTTGGACATACAGTGATATCCCAGATGGGTTTGTTCTATGCTGCTTCTCAGAAGTCCCTAGTGGGAATTTGTGGCTGTTGTCCGTAGCAGTGACCTGCTCACCAGCAAGTCCTTATTGGCTATTTGCTTTTCCTTGACTCAGTCTCCTCTTCTGCCTGTGTTTCCTGGGACAATCTCCCACATAAATGACTTGAAATGAAGTACTTATCTCACGGTCTGCTTCCGGGATGGCCTGAACTAAGACACCAGCTACACTCCAGGAAAAGGGAAGAAGGGCTCTAAGGTTAGCAGGCAAGGCAAGTGCTGAAACTGCTGAACCACCACTCCAGCCCCAAGGTCAAAGCCAACATTTTAAGGAAACTTATAGCAAAAAAGGAATACAATAGGGAGAGGGCAAGGACATGGGAAGGAAAGGTAAAGGAGGGAGAATGCTCTTATTTTTCTGCAAAATGCTGAGAAAATGTCAATACAAGAGTTAACAGAGCTCCAAAAAGTTTCCAGAAAAAAAATTCACAATCCATTAGTTCTACTTATTTCTGATTCTATAAACTTCATGAGCAAAAAGAGTTGCAAATACATACATGCACAGGCTCAAAATTCGGACATTTCTACCACATGGACCTCACAATTGGCCTGAAGCTAGCAAGTCAAAGCTGATGTGATTTTGACCTACATTTGTTAATATGTTCTGAAATCACATTTCCATGCATCTGTTTGAGAGTTTGTATTTTACACTTTTATTTGATTTTGATTACCTACACTATCAGAATAAATAAGGTACTTTATAGTTACTTTTAAAAATCGGCTCCCTTAAAGATTTTGAAACTTCTAAGTTTTAGGAAAAAAATCATAAACCTTGTGGATAGGAGCAGCCTGAATTTTATGTGATGTTTCTGGACCTTCCCACATTCTGGTTGCTCATCAGAATGATGAGCAAAGACATGCATAACCTCCATAACATGACTGAGCAAACTGCTGATAACAGCTTTTAACATCTGAACCCAGGTTACCATGTCTACAGCTGCTCACCTTCCCGGGAGCTATTGCAGAAACTTATCTGCAACTTCTTCATAGGCTGATATGGAAAGGATTACATTCCAACTGAATCAGAAGAGGCTTCATAAGGGGTCATTTAGAAGGGGTCATTGTAACCTTCCTTTCAATTTTAGCAGCCAATTTCAGACGCCAGAACTATGATCTTAAGAACTGACACCAACTGAAATGGAAGGACCCATTAAATCGATTCTGATTCCTTCTATAAGATAAAATGCAGATATAAGGTAGAAATTTCAGTACAATAGTCCTTTTCATCTCTATTATTTCAAAAATAGCTGAATTAAACTTTGCCTTTTATGTTTTAGGGAAATGTTAATGAAAAATTAATATCTTAGTACCATGTAGCTACACTACATCTGAATTTTGCTCCAATGTTTTTATAGTAATGTTTCAAATTATCCTCCCCATTAAAAACATTCCATGTATATGTCTCTGGGTGTGTGCACACATGTGTTCATTTTTGGCAACTGATGATTGATGATGTGATGATGGTTCTCAGAGGACCCAAAAAGTTGAAAAGGAATGAGGAACTTTATTTATATATAGAAAATTTATTACTTTTAGTAATCACAGTAATTTATAGTTCATATAGAGACATATATGAGTTCTATACATTCATCTACTCTACATGAGTTATCGTTTGTGTTCCATTTTATGTTTGAATAAATAAAACTTGAACTAGCTATCTTTCAAGATTGTCAATAACGATTTTCACTTCCTGGTATTCAGGAACATTTATAGATGTCTCTTTACTTATCATATTAGATTGTTGCGGCCACAGAGATAAAAAAAAAAAAGAAGGTATAATATGTTAAAGATGAGGTTATAAAAGACCTTGTGTTTTGTGGTCAAGTAGAGGATATGACTATATAATCTTTTGATAGCACCTCAGCAAGATCAAAGCTAATACCTCAGTATACTTGTACATTCAGATGTGCCTCAAAAATATTCTTGATCAAACAACAAATCTAAAAAGTTTAAGAAGTTTCCTGTAATTGTCTTAGAAGATGACAAAACTTAAAAAAAAAACACAGAAAGAAAGAAAGAAAAAACAAACTTTCTCAAAAATATCTGTGGTTGTGATTTTCATTTAATGGAGTTCCAGTGAGTTTTATAGGAGACCCACAAAGTATTTGGATAATTTTAGTCACAGAAATATCCCAAGCTTGAGCAGGGAATGGTGGTGCACCCCTATAATCCCTACTTCATAGGCTTAGGCAGGAGGATCAAATTTCAAAGCCAACGTCAGCAACTTAGTGAAGCCCTTAGAAACTTAGTGAGACTCTCTCTTAAAATAAAAATATAAAAAGGCCTGGAGATGTGGCTCAGTGGTTGAGTACCCTGTGTTTAATCCTTGATAGCCCCTCCAAAAAAAGAAAAAGAAATACCCCAAGTTTGGACTGTAAGAACAGACATACTACAAAAGAAAAAATAGTCTTTCATATCTCCAAATTTGTACAAGCAGGATAGACCAAAACCATGGAGAATTATTCCCAGGTCTTAAGTCCTAATTGCCAACCTGTGCCCAGTTTACTTCATATTTGCTAAGACCTGGTGATGCTTCTTGCTCTTTTCTGCTTTTAAATGTCTTTCACAGTTGTGCTACGCCAGGGTGCTTGGGGAGGAAGACTTACTGGGGACTTTAGGATGGATTGTGGTACACAGCTTCCAAGAGAGCCCTGCTATTGCTACTTCTTGGTATTTGTGTCCATTTGTAGTTCCCTCCATCATTTTATGAGAGTTGGTCTGCATGACAAACAGGTTTTTTAAAGGTATCGTAAATTCTGCCTCTCTGTCTCTTAGATGACTCCCTCAGGGGAAGCCAGGTGAGAGAGGCTCACATGGACTAGAACTGAAACCTACAACGACTGGACAATGAGCTTAGAAACTAGTCTGTCAGCTCTAGCTGGGTCTCCAGAGGACTGCTGTTATAGATGATATCTTTTTTTTTTTTTTTTAAAGAGAAAGGGACAGTGAGAGAGAGTGAGAAAGAGAGAATCTTTTATATTTAGTTTTACATGTGACTTTCATTGTTCCAATACTTCATTGTGTACGCAGTACTGGGATTTGAACTCACGTCCTTGCACATACCTGGCAAGCGCTGGAACTGCTAAGCCACCATTCCAGCCCCTGTAATTAAGCTTAAATGAAAAAAAAAAACTGTTGGATTGAGAAAAAGATTTTTAAAGAATTTAAAAACAGGAGAAAAGCTTACAACTGGTGGGTGGGATGTTGAACCAAATGCAAGTACACTCTTGGTAGTGGCAATAGAATGTTCTAGGAGAAAAAAAAAGAAATTCGTTTTGAGCGTACAAGGGAGCCCTTTACACAGGGGCTGACATGCCAATTGGAGTCTGAAAAAGGAAGGACATTTCACCAAATTGATAAGGAATGAAAGAGTGGCATTGCAGACAGACAGAAAGGTAAAGATATCAGGTGCAGAAATGGAAGGTGTGTTTCAGAAACAATGGTGTTCTTGGTATGGGCCGACTTAGAAGTTCACGGGGAAAAGTAGATTGGGGATAGATTGCATAAAGTACCATATTAGATGCTTTGCTAAAACACTTGACTATTTTACAGGCCAACGTTCACCAGCTGGAAGCCCACCGATGTTTTTAGTTAGCTCCATAGTGCTTTTCTTTGTGGTAGGGTCATCCTTATTAGTATTGGTAGTGACGACTAGTAATTTGAATTACAAAATTTTAAAACATTTAAAAATTAGGAGAGAGACATATCATAAAATTCTAGGTTTCCAATTTCTCCTGGGGAAAATCCCAAAAAACAAGAATCTAAAATTAAAGCAGAATATTTGGCCACATTGAGCCTCACAGTTGGCTGGAGCTGACTGGTTAGTCTGGGAGGTACTGTTCAGTCACCAGTTTCCAAACTCTCCGCCCTAGCCACTGTGTAACATCTGTTCGCATACATGGGCACCCATACACATTTGTATTTAGAAGCTCTGTTGCAGGCTCAAGGTTACAGCTGGACTTTTCTTTCTTTTTTTTTTTTTTATTTTTGAGCAACCTTACAAGTTTTTAACAAAATAATATAAAATGTGTATATATTCTGGGTATTGCAATTATCCCCAGGAGTGCCCCCCCCAATTACCCTCCCTTATCCCACCCTTCCCCTTCCCACTATATCTCTAAAAAAAGTATTAGGTTGTAAAGCATTACATCTTATCTGGATTTAACTCATGCTAATAGAACAACTTTCTCATTGTCCAGGGTCTAGTCCCCACCTCCACAGATGAGTGGAGACAATCGACCCTTAGATCTCTGGGTTAAGCTGATTTTACTCATCATGATCTCTTCCATAGCCATCCATTTACCTTTGAAGGCTGCAATATCATTGTTTCTAATTGCTGTGTAATATTCCATGGTACAGCTGGACTTTTCAATGAGACATGCTGTCTGATAGCAAAACCTTAGCAGCAACTCTAAGATGCCCTGTGCATTCCTACGTATGTTCCTGACATTCACTTGCAGCACCTGGGTAAATAACCTGTTCATGCCTTTGCCTTCCCTGCTAAGCAGTTATGCATAAGCTTTCCATCACCATAACAAGTACCCGAGATAATGAGTTTAGAATGAGGAAAGCTTTATTTTGGCTCACAGTTTTGGAGGTCTTAGTCTATGCTTGATTGCTCTATTGCTTTGAGGTTAGTGGCAAATAGTGCACCATTAGAGCATGTGTTGGAGCAAAAGCATGCATCTCATGGCCAGATAAAAAAAGAGAAAAGGAAGAAGTGTCCAAGATTCTACAATCCCCGTTGAGGGCATACTCTTAATGACCTAAAGACCTCCCTCAATTCCCATCTTTGAAAGTTTCAACCACCTTCTAGTAGTGGCATGCAGGAAACCAATCCATTACCAAAAAAGCTTTTGGGGGATGCTTGAGATCCAAACAATATAGGAGCAGTCAAATTCTTGCAAAGTATCAGCAATGTTTCTCACGCACCCTGATACATAATGTTCTGTTTGGCAAGTACTAGATACTTAATACTTATCAAAAATATTTATCAAAATGCACTACATGAGAGATTAGAGTGACTGAATCACTAAATCGAGAGAGATGATTAGGGAGACTATTGACCTTGTCCTAAGGAAACACGAAGAGGGCCTGGATCAGGATGAGCTAATTATTATGGTAAGAACATAAATGTCAAAGGTATTGAGAAAATAGAATTAATTTGGTTTGGAAACCTATTGGGTATGAAGATACTGTCTTCCAAAGTTCAAGTGCTGGAAACTTGGTCCCTAATGCAAGAGTGGTGGGAGGTGAGTCTAATGGGTGGTATTTGGAACATAGGGACCCCTCCTCATGAATAGATTAATGCTGTAATGCTGTGTTCTTTATAAAAAATTAGTTTGTCTCCTTTTCTTTTCTCTCTTTTACTCTCTCACATTCTGCCATGGTATAATGCAAACAAAAAAAGCCCTTACGAGTTGCCAGTCCCTCCATCTTAAATGTCCTAGCATCCAGAACATGAGAAAAAAAATTACAGTCATTACAAATGACCAAGTATGTGTCTTTATTTTAGCAACACAAAAGGAACTAAGAAAAGTTGGTACCAGTTATAATACCTGAAGGTGTAGAAGCATCTTTGGAATAGGGTAACTGATAGAGACCGGAAGAATTTGGGGGAGTAGGCTCAAAAAAGGCCTAGATAACCATCAAAGAAGTGTTAAGGGAAGTTTTTGGTGGGGACTCAGAAGAAGAGAAGCAATTCAAAGAAATCTGGAGACTTCTCAGATATTATGAAAGTGGTTATGATCAGAATACTGCTAGAAATATGAACAGTAAAGCCAATTCTGATGAGCTCTCAGACGGAAGTGAGTAAAAAGTTTTGGAGACTGGAACAAAGGTCATCCTTGTTGCAAAGTGCCAGAGAACTTGGCTGAATTATTACAGTGCCCAAGGGCTTTAGAGAAGGTAGAATTTAAGAACAGTGAACTAGTGTCTGGCAGAAGAAATTTCTAATCAAAATGTTGAAGGAACTGCATGTTTTTTTTAACTGCATACAGTAAAATGAGAGAAGAGAGAACAACTCAAAGATAAAATTTGTATAAGTAACATAAAAATTTAGAACATGTATAAGGAACATTAAAATTTAGAACATGCCCAACCTGTCAATGTAAAAATAAGAAAGCATGCAGAGGTGTGACCGAGTGATGCTTTGGTAAAGGGATTATTGTGGATAAACAGAAGCCAGGCATTATTTGTCCAGACTAAAGAAGAATGACCCTGAAGATATTTCAGAGATCGTTGAGAAAGCCCCAAGAGAGTGGTCCAGAGTGCCTGTGGGACATCACCAGTTGCTGCCTTGTCCCTCAAGCATCACTCTCTACATTCTTTCGTAGTTTCTTGGCCAAGTCTGCCTTGGCTCAGGTAGGATCAGGTGCAATTTGTGCCCCTGCTCCAGAGTGCACAAAGGTCAGACCTGTGCAATATTCGTGATTCTGACTGCAAACAGACGGAGTTGTGCCATGGTGACCTCCATCTAGATTGCACAGGATGCCTCAGAGAGCCTCTGGGCCCAGGCTAACAACTGGCAAAAGAGTGGAGTCAGCACAGAGAGTCCTCACTGGAGCAATGCCTGGGAAAGTCAAGAGGACAAGGCTGTCCCCAAACCCCAGAAGTGTAAAGCCATACTGGGAAAGCTGCAGACACCAGTGTCCGACTCAAGAGAGTTGCTGCATGAGCTGAAACCAGCAAAGCCGTGGGGGAAGGGTTTCCTGAGGCCTATCCCAGTGTTCCCAGAAAGCTGGAGATGGAGTTAAGGAAGATTATACTGGAGGTAAGATTTGACATTGCTTGGTGGGCATGATGGGGTGCATCTGTGGTCCCAGCTACCTGTGAGGCTGAGGCTGGAGGAACATGTGAGCTCATGAGCCCAAGAGTACAAGACCTACTTGGGAAGCGAAGTGAGACCCTGACTCAAAAAAAGAAAAAAAGAAAAAGATTTTGGTTACCATGTGGTTTTTGGACTTACTTGTTACTTTTTCTTCTTGCCTATGTCTCTCTTTTGGAAAGAGAATGTTGATCCTAGGCCTGTTCCACATTGCACTGTGGAAGTAGCTAACTTGTTTAACTTCACAGTCTCACAAGTACAGGGGAACTTGCCTCAGGATGAATTAGATATTGAGACTCAGCCACATCTGATCTAGACTTTGGCCTTTTGAATTGGTGCTAAAAAAAGTTAAGACCTCGGTGCTGTTGGAATGGAATGCATTTTGTATGTGAGGGTGATCTGACTTTTGAGAGGTAGAGGGAGAATGCTAAGATTTGAAAGTGGCCCCAAAGTTCATGTGTTAGAAACCTGAGCCTGAATGCATTGTGGGGAGGTGAGGCCTAATGGGAGTTTCCTGGGAAATGTGGGCACCACCCTCACGTGTGGGTTAAGGCTGCTATTCCAGGAGGGTGTTCTTTATGAGAGGATGGTCTCTGCCCCCTCCTTAAGGATGCTTTCACTTTTGTTCTCTGGCCTTTTCACGTTCCACGGAGTAGCACAGCAAGGAGGCTCTCC
The DNA here is from genome assembly GCA_004027875.1 of Aplodontia rufa. Lineage (NCBI taxonomy): Eukaryota > Metazoa > Chordata > Mammalia > Rodentia > Aplodontiidae > Aplodontia > Aplodontia rufa. Next base: position 7,844 of record PVKS010022024.1, on the reverse strand, counting down.
CCAAATGCCAGTTCCTTAATCTTGGGACTTGCCAGCCTCTGGAACTGTGAGAAGTAAATTTCTATTCATTATAATTTATCCAATATGTGAAACTCTGTTATAGCAGTGCAAAATGGACTAAGAGAATCAAGGGGAAAGTAGAAAAGAAGAATAAAAAGAGGTTCTGAAATTATGGACTGTGTTACTCAGCTCCTTTTTTGTGTGTGTGACCAAAATATCTGACAAAAACTATTTCGAGGAAGAGAAGCTTATTTTGTGATCACAGTTTCGGATGTCTCAGTCCATCCATGGCCGCTATCTTCGTTGCTCTGGGCTGAGGAGAGGTAGAACATGATGGTAGAAGAGCTTGGCAGAGGAAAGCTGCTCAGCTCAGGGTAGCTGGAGAGCAGAGAGAGAGAGACAGAGGGAAGAGACAAGATGTGTAATACCCACAGACATATTTCCATCAGTCTGTTTCCTTTAGACATGCCCCACCTGCCTACAGTTACCACACAGTGCTCCATTCAAATTATTAACCCATCAAATGGATTAATCCACTGATGAGGTGACAGCTCTCCTCATTGCCTGAAAGCCCCATGTGTGAACCTTGCTCCATCGAGGATTGTGCTTTCCACACTTGAACTTACTGGTGGACCTTCCAGATCCAAGCCATAGCATGGACACACATGTGGAATGAGTTTTCCCAACTGGTTGCTCACCAATCCAAAGAGAGTGAGTAATAACCCCATCCAAAGGCTTGAAGCTGCCCTAGTTCATGGAACAATACAGTACACATTTTCCTATCGACAGGCAGTATAGATAGATATATGTGCATTGCAAGATCAGATCCTCTTCTATGACAGACTCAATTCTATGTATCTTGCAATTCTGCAGCACTGAAAAATTATAGTGAAGTCAAATTAGACTGAAATAAGCAAAACAACACTGTGAAATTCAGTCAAAATAAGTGTAGGCACTCAAATCACTTCTCTGGTCATCTCTGTCTTCTGCAGATAAAACACAAATACACAATAGATTAAAATCCACTCACTATGAGAGCTTCTCTGATACTAATGGATTATATTGCTTCAGCAATTATGTAAGGAGTGAGAGTTGCTTTATTTTAAACAGCTGGCCCATATAAAGCTGCAGATAAAAATGACATCAAATGAGTTGGGTCACAAGTACAACCACTCAGCTAAATAAACTAAGTTTCTTTTTAATTTATAATAGGAAAATAACTTTTAGATCATTTTACCACAGAGAAATCCACATCATTTGGAAATAAGATTGAAAACAAAGCTACAAATGTTCCCCTACCAGTCTTTGAATTTGCATGCCCAGGTTCACGTTGGAGGAATTCACCGGTCACTTTCACAATATTAATATGCAGTAGGACTGCATCTATAAACTATGAATGGGTATCTTTAAAGTGGAAATTTCAAAAAGGTTAAAGGCACTATAAAAATGGAAACTTTCATCAAAACTTTCAGTTTGGGAGTAGCTAAACTTTGCATAGTTATTCACTATGGATCTCTACCACTTCAAAGTGGCTAAAGTAACAAACTGTTGGCTTAGTGTGTTTAACAGAAAGTCCAAACAGTGTCTTCAGAATATTATGCCTGGGCAAGAAAGGGCTTTAATAAAAAAAATCTCAGTAAATGAAGACATGTGCGCAAACAGAGTCCACTGGCTAGAAAGTCCTACCCAGGATGCATTTTGAGGGTACACTAAATAAATGTCAGTGCCCCTAGAGAAAACTGCCATTAGCATTGAGGAACAATAAGTAACAATCCCAGTGATAGGGAGAACCCTGTCTGCTTCCTTAATTCGTTCTTTCCCTGATTCCTCAATTCATACCTTTCCTCTTTGTTTCTTGAAAGAGTGCACTTTGTAATGGAGCCCGGAGAGAAAACGGAGACAGCAGAAAAGGAGGAAAACCACTCAATTCATACCATCTCACTGAGGGACACAGGAGACAGGTACTGGGAAGAAGCAAACTGGTCAAGTTTGTAAGATAATGCAGCAGGACCTTGTAGTCCGTGTGTATAACCCAAGGAATATTTTCTGTAGTAACCAGCTGGGTTCCAAAAACTCTCAAAGCACATGCGTGCGCATCACAGCTCCCTAGGGTGCCCAGGGACCTGCAGGGCACAGATCAGCACCAGTGGCTGAGCCATCCATGGGAGTGTGCAGCCCAGAACAGTGTGTATTGGCGGCAAGAAGCCAAACCACCTCTCAAATTTTCATTAAAGTAGAAGTAAATTAACTAACCATCTCTTCATAAAGAATTGCAAAATCATGAGGAGGTAAGGACAGAGAAATTAGAAATTACCATAATTTTCTTATAAAATTAAAAAAAAGAAAGGAAAAAGGTCACACACAGTTCCATTAAAAAAATGAGTGGACATAGAACCATGCTTACAAACACAGTGGATATTCTTTAAGAGTGAAGGAAAGAAAAAAGTCCTGTATTTATCTAAGTACAAAAAAACTAATGTAACAGTTGCTTACAAAAGAACAAAAATCATCCTGACTTTGGATGGCTGTTAACACTAAAAGATTGAAGATTATGCCAGAATAAATTCATTCAAATGTTCTCAAGTAACAAAGCAAAACAATGAAGAAAGAAAGAAGAGGGGGGAAAAAGTTTGCCACAAACATGTGCTTTCTGGGAAAAATAAAACCTATTTAAAATGAGCTCTAGTTGGCTAAGAAATTAACCAAAATCAAGAATGTGAAAAGTGGGTTATTTAATGTCTGCCAATGAATAGTGAGTAAAATTTAAAGCATAGAGATAGGTACAAAAATTTTTTTCTCTAAATTTGTGTTTAGATTTGAGTTCCTCCAGAAATAGTCTCCAAGGCAAGGAATTGAGAGCAAGTATCTTTATTTCGGATGTCAGAAAACAGAGGAATATAAGAGGAAAGGTGGGCAATCAAGAAGTTGTCAAGACAGTTAGTAAGTGACTGTAGTTTAATGCCACAGATGAATTTTGACAAACATGCAAGATGCATTCCGTGAGAGTTACTGCACTCAAGAGGGCACCTGGGGCATGAAGACTTCCATGCCCACCAGTCATTGCTGCAGGATTCCACAGTAGATTATCACCTACATTAGCAGAAAGGTTGGGTAGAGCTCCCTCCTTGACTTCTCAGTCAGAATCCAGTAGTCACATATCTGGGAATCAGCAAGAGCACACTTCAGAGGCAAAGCACCGAAGGAAGTGAGCAGTCACCAACAGGGTCTACTGCACCTTCATTATGCCGCTAAATGCAAGCAGCCATGACCAACTCCTAAATAAAGGTTTTGCTGTTAAACAGTTTTTTTTTTCAGAGAGTAAACCGACTCCCAGTTCTAAAGTAAACAAGTTAATGGGAATAAAGAAGTATCAACAAGACGGAACAAAATAACTCCTTGCCAGACTCCTTATTGCTTTACGGAGGACAAATGAAAATGTTACAGTCCATTGAAAATTATAGAAATATCATTTTGTGTATTTGGAAAACTTAAGGGCAAATATAAAAGAATAAAATGCTGATCATTCACCACTGATATTACCATATAAACTAAAAGACAAAAAACACAAAGGAAATAGAACAAAAAGGAAAAGCAGAGAATTATGCAACAACAGAGGTAACCGCAAATGTTTCTGTTGTGATTACATGTAAAATATTCCTAAATTGCAAATGCTGTCAGTTGAGTCTTAGAAATTCATCCTTACAAAACATATGCCCTAATCTAAATAGCACAAAGTTTAAAAATAAGACATAATGCCTAGTGTAACGCAGGTCACTGTGAAAATGTTTTCCACTCAAGAAATTAGTGGATGTGCTCGGCATGTTGATGCATACCTGTAATCCTAGCAATTCAGGAGGCTGAGTCAGGATGATCCCAAGTTCAAATCCCCCCTCAGCAACTTAGTGAGGCCCAAAGCAACTTAGCAAGACCCTGTCAAAAATAAAATAAAATGAAATAAAAAGGGATCAGGACATGGCTCAGTGGTTAAGTGCCTCTAGTTTCAATCCCCAGTACCAAATAAATAAATAAACAAATAAAAATAAAAAAGAATATAATGGATAATACAAAGTACACTGACAAATTCATCATTCAGTGTGCTTATTTACTTATGAGGTTTATTACTGTTTTGACATGAAGTTCTGTCATCTTGGATGAAAATAACATAAGGCTCATACCATAAGGAGAACACCAAGAAGAAACTAGATGAAGAATCCATCAGTTGAAACTATTTGAGAGTGTAACATAAAAGAAAACTTGAAAAGTCTGAAACCTTACCGCTTATGTAGTATGTAGGCTTTCTTCAACAACAGTCATATCCCATTACCAACAAGTGTTGTAAAGCTGAAACAGTAATAAAGAAGATTTCTGATCAATTTATCAGAAGAGATTAAATTATGATTATCTTTCTTCTCTCTATAGACATTATTTATTGACTGATTTTTTTTTGCAGTAATGAGGATTGAACCCAGAGGTACTCTACCACTGAGCTACATCTTCAGGCCTTTGTATATTTTGTTTTTATTTTGAGATAGGGTCTAAATTGCCCAGGTTGGAGACAAATTTGGGATCCTCTGCGTCAGCCAACAAATTGCTGGAACTATAGGCGTGCACCACCATGCCTGCCTTTTCTATAAATAATATTTAAAAATCTGTTATCGCTATACAAATAATATCACAAAAATAAATAATCGTGGAATATGTAACAAATATTATGGAGGAAGGAGAAAAATGCATAGGCCATCTGGCAGTTAATAAAGTAAGTTGATTTTTCTAGATTTTAACATGCTTGTGGAGCTGTGGATTTTTCAAATTCTAAATAAAATTCACTATCATACTTCTTTTGCATTTATAATTTTTTTAGGTTTTTGTCCCTCTAAAGACAGCTCCAGAATACAAGATTTTTCAGCCATACAGACTTGGAATGCAACCCATGGCTTGGGTTTTTGCGATTTTGATAAATATTGACAGATTTCCCCTCTACAGAGTATGTGCCCACCCAAATTTCCACAAGCTGTTACAAATTTCTTGTTTCCTCATAACAATGAACAGTTATGGTATGTGTACTTTCAGATAGCAAAACTGCTGTCACTAAAACTGTGAAGTTCTGACAAGAGAGAAATGCACCATGAAACTAAATGGAAAGCCCGAAAAGAGATCCGAGGATCTGTATAAAGAATATGGCAGATAATCTTTCGAGTGGCACCTCAAATCTCAATGGAAAAATGAAAGAAGATTCAATAATTTGCTTGAAAAATAAGACTTTGTAGAAAACAGTGATGGCAGATGTGTGGTTCCTTCCATCGACCAAACTAAATTTCACATGACTTAGAATAAAATATTTTAAAAATTAAAAGTATATGGATGGGGCTTGAGCTGTGACTTAGCAATATCTCACTTGCTTGGCCTGCATGGGGACCGGGGTTGGAACCCCAGCACCATATACACAACTAAGTGTCAGAGCAATGATCAGATGAAAAAACTAAATAAAATTCTTCCTTTCTCTCTCTCACTCTCCCTCTCACTCTCTCTCTCTCTCTTAAAAAAATGTATATGTACAAGTATTCATCTTAATTAGGGATCAGAATGATTGGTTACATAAAAATAAAAATTAGTAAGCCACAAAGGAAAACAATAATTGCTTTATTTATATAAAATTGATATATAGAAAATTAAAAGCAAAAAAATTTGGGAAAACATGCCATATATTGATAAACATAGAGTTTTTATACATAAAAAAAATGAATACCCTGACAGAAAAATGGGTAAGCAGGCATTTCAGAAAAGATAAATACAAGCTCAATCTCATTAGTAATTAAATATTCTAAATAACAATTGAATATTTCTTCACTTTTCAAGTAGACAAATGTTTTGCTGCTATTTGTTCCTCTGTTTTTAATGGTAACAATTTTGGAGAAATAGACCCTGTACTCACCTTTTTTTAGCAAAACAACTTACTTCCTGGGAGGGCAAGCTGGCTGGATGGAAACATCTTCAGGATGCTTATTTCATTTTGCCAATAACTTTGCTTTTGTGAACTACTGTAAAGGAATAAAGTGTGTACACAGAGATTATTGATCAGGAACGTTCAATGCAGTCCTATTTACTAGCACAGTTTGGAAAGGATGCACATTTCTAATAATTTTGAAAAGAACAAATAAATGATGTTACAGTTATCTAATGAAACTTGGCGGGTTGGAGAATTACTGATAGGCGGTACCATTCACTGTGTATATGTTGACAATATGAGCATTCATATACCACCATTTCCAGAGGCTTTATATTTGCTGTTTCCTGCACTTGGATATTTCTCTCTAGTATCTTTTCATGTTGCCTCTTCATCATTCAAATCTCCTTGCAAATGCTGCTGGTCCAAAATGCAGGAGCCCACTGTTGAAGTCAAAGCTGCAACCTCAGCACCACCACCAGGAGCCAGCCCCTTATTCCATCTTCTTCATGCCACTAGATCATTAGTAAAGTTTTCAAAATTTTCATTTAAGTAATTTTCATTTAATTGTCTATAGCTCTCCCTGCCAGCCTGCCCACACACAAGCACAGATAATATAATACAAGCTTAATACATTGCTTTTTTTCCATTGCTGAATCTCTGCCAGAATACAGCTATTTAGCCACTGACTGGTGAAAGTTTTTACTGCTCTGTAAAAACTGTAAGAAAATACACCAGTTTTTTGTTTGATTCATTTGTTTTGTTTGTTTATTTATTTGTACTAGGAATTGAACCCAGGATCTTTAGCCACTGAAACATATCAACCCCTGCCCGCATTTATTATTTACTTTGAGACAGCATCTCACTAAGTTTCCTAGGGCCTCACTAAATTGCTGACATTAGCTTTGAACTTGTGATCCTCCAGCCTCACCCTCCAGAGCCACTGGGATTTCAGGCATGCTCCACCATGCACAGCTGTTTATTTGTTTTTCCTATTTTTATTTTATTTTGTTTTTGGTCAATGATCACCTCTGAATGGTGACATTATTGGTGATTTTAATCTTTTTTTTTTTTTAAGAAAGAAGGCACAGTGAGAGAGAGAAAGAAAGAAGCAATTTTTATTTAGATTTTCATGTGACTTTCATTCCTCTGACATTCTGTTATGTGCATGGTGCTAGGGTTCGAACTCACATACTCGTGCATGAGAGGCACTGTTCCAGACCGTGATTTTAATCTTCTGCTTAAAATTTATATGATTCTTTAGGTTTTCTGTAGATATAGAATCAAGAAAAATAATGTAAAAAGTAAACCCTTCTACATGTTCAGAATCCAGTTCAAAAACATCTTTCCTTCCTACTCCCAAATTTTTTCAGTAGTGAATTAACCATAAGTAGCCAGTACTCCTGTAGTGTCCTGTACCTTCAGAACACTCATGACAATCACTCATTACATGTCAGTCTCCTCAATGGACTGTAGATCTTTTCAGTGGAAGAACTATGCCAAAATGTCCATTTATTTGTGTAGCTCCTAGCAGAGTGTTTGGAACACGGGGTATTCCATGAATTTAGAAAGTATTTTAAATTCTATTCCATTGGTCTTCTTCCCTGTCTTGATACCAGTACCATGCTGTCTTTGTTACTATGGCTCTATAGTATAGTTTTAGATCTGGAATGGCAAAACTGCCTGTTTCATCTTTCTTGGTTAGTAGTGCTTTGGCAATTCTTGGTTTCTTGTTGTTCCAAATGAATTTGAGAATTGCTTTTTCTATGTCTTTAAAGAATGACATAGGTATCTTTATAGGGATAGCATTAAATCTATATAAAGCTTTTGGCAGAATGGCCATTTTTATTATATTAATTCTGCCTATCCAAGAGCATGGGACGTCTTTCCATCTTCTTAG
>PVKS010022023.1:0-34317 GCA_004027875.1 Aplodontia rufa | reverse complement strand
CTTTTTAGCTTTATGGCATCCCATTCACTGATTTTTTACTTTACTTCCTTCACTTTTGGAGACCTGTTGAGAAAGTCTTTGCCTACTCCCAAATGTTGAAGTGTTGGACCAATTTTGTCTTCTATCAGTTGCAACGTAGCTGGTTTAATACCAAGCTCCTTGATCCATTTTGATTTGATTCTTGTGCAAGGAGAAAGATTTGGGTCTAAATTCAACTTTCTGCAGGTGGATGACCAGTTTGTCCAGCACCATTTGTTGAAGAGGCTGTCACTTCTCCATGTAATATTTAGTCCCCCTTTGTCAAAAATCAGGTGTTTAAAGATTTGAGGATTTGTTTCGGGGTCTTCTATTCTATTCTGTTTAGATTCTTAAAAATATTTTTATTAAGGAATTGAGTTGTTGTACAATCATAAATGCATTTAAAGTAACAATATGATATGTATATACTCTTAAACCAGAATTACTCCTTAGATCCCTCCCTACTCTCCCTCCCTCTCCCTTCCCCCACCTACCCTATCTCCCTCTATTTAGATTTTGATGCAGGCTGAGGAAAGAGAATAGTGCAATACATCTGTATCTTGAAAGATCTTTGAAGTTCTCATTAGTACCCAAAAAAAGTTTAAAATTCAATTGATCTTGGAAAATGTCAGCAGGAAGTGCTTGATAACCAGGGTCAGGGTGTTAAGTAAAGAGAAAGGAATTAATCTCCATTCATTAAGAGGACGCCAAAGTGACCTTTAAACTACATCAAAGTCACCTCATTGAAGGAAAGAAGTTTGTTATGAAGGTCCCCCACACCCATAGCTTTCCCCACTTGCCCCATTGCCGATTCCAGCCTAATGAACATCCCCACCTCCCTTTGTACATTCTCTGACTGAGGATGAGGAGTGTGTTCGGAGAACATCAAACTTCTGTGCAGACTGGGTCATTTGGCAATAAATGCTCCTCTCTAACCCTTCTTTGGCCCTCCTCTTGCTGGGAATGCCTTAGATCTGTGGATTCCATTAGGTGTGCCTCCTTCCATTGCCTTAATCTCAACCCAGCCTCTGGAAACCTCTTCCTACTATGTGGACAGAAAGAGGAATGTACGACTCAAGGTTTTTCATCTCTCCTCCACTATATCTTACTATATGTCTCTTGATCCCACCTGCTGCTGTATCTGTCCATTGACTCATGTTCTATCCTGATCCCTCCTCCCATCCTCTCCTTGACCAGGCTTGTTGGGCTGCAGGAGCCTCTCATCTAGTTTCCCTACACACAGCTTCATTTCTTCCAACAATAGCTGCCAGCTCCTTTCTCCAAAGCACTTTGTACCTGGAACCTCTTTCCTTCTAAACCCTCTGGTGGAGTCCCAAATAGAGCCTCATGCATCCCCAGGTATGTCCTGAACCTTTTTACCTCCAAAGAGGTGTCTCTGCCTCATCCCATCTTGAGAAGGGCCACCAGTCTTTTCTGGCTGCACCACGAGAACCTGTCATTCTTCTGACCTCCCACTAAAGGTCCCTCTTCTCTGTGGGTCCCACAGCAGCTTTGCACACCCCTCCCTGCTGGCACTATGACTTGTGTTGTATGGTTGTTCCTTCTCTCTTCTGCTCTATTGGAAAGAATTTGTGTCTTCATCATCTTGCTCCCCACAGAGGATGTGTTTGCTAAACAAACATGCATGCATGCAAACACATACACAATTACATACTTAGACATGTATGCACATGCAAACATACTCATGCAAACACATACATATCTACCAATGCACATACACTTGTGTGCATAGGCAAATCCACATATATACAGATGCACACATACACCTAAAACAAACGCACACACATAACTACATATACAAATCCATGCACACCCACATAAGCACACATACAAACACATACATGCACATGCATAAACATAAACACACATAATCCTATCTCATAAATTCCTACCCCTTCACAGGCAGAAGTTCCAAACAATATGTTTCTAAGTAAAAAGGAAACAAAGCTAATGGAGAATTACTCAGCCATTGCTTTAGTCAGCTTTTTGTTGCTATGACGAATGGACCTGACAAGAACAATTTTAGGAGGAAAAGTTTATTTTAAGGTTTACAGTTTCAGAAGTCTTAGTCCATGGAAGGTCAGCTCTAATCCTCAGTACTCAAGGAGATGGCAGGCATGGCTCCAGAGAACTTAAGGCATCACATTTGGAATCAAAGCAGAGAGAGTAGCTCCATGCCAGATACAGAATGTATACCCCAAAGGGACACCCCAATGACCTACCTCCTCCAGCCACACCCTACCAGCCTACAGTTGCCAGTTAATCCCTGTAAGGTGAATAACTAACTGATCGGGTTAAGGCTTTTCTTTCTTTCTTTTTTTTTTTTTTAGAAAGAGGGACAGTGAGAGAGACAAAGAAAGAGAGAAACAACTTTATTTAGTTTTTCACATGGCCTTAGTTGCTCCAACACTTAGTTGTGTACGTGGTGCTGGGGTTTGAACCTGGGTCCTCGTGCTTGCCAGGCAAGTGCTGAACCCACTGAGCCACCGCTCCCAAGGGTTAAGGCTTTTCTAACCCAGTCACTTCACCTCGGCCTTCCCCAATTGTCACTCATGAGCTTTTGAGTGTCACTTCACATTCAAACCTTAACAAAGTCATAAAAGACCAATTTAACATTGTAAAATACATCACAAGTTTTTCTATCCACATTGGGCATTCTAGACACATATTCTACTGAGCTACTCCAAAGGGAGATGTGCCATATGTGGAAAACATGTACTAGATTTCGAGACTATACAAAAAAAAAAACCCCACACACATAAAATATGTCATTTTTCTTGACTACGTGTTCAATGACATTTTAGGTATATTGGATCAAAGAAAATATATTACTAAAATTAATTTCATCTCTTTATTTTTTCTTTTTGTAATTGTGTGGCTACTAAAAAATGTGAAGTGTGGGGCTGGAGCGGTGGCTCAGCAGTTACAACACTTACCTGGAATGCATGAGGATGTGGGTTCGAACCCCAGAACCATATATGCGATGAAGTGTCAAAGCAACAAAGGCCACGTGAAAAACTAAGTAAAATTGATTTTCTCTTTCTCTCTGTCCCTCTCTCTTTAAAAAATAAGTGTAAAGTTACACACGTGGCTCATATGAAATTTTGGATAGCACTGCCCTAAAGGTAGGAGCCAGCAAACTATGGCCTCCTGCTGGGTGTCTTTCTGAAACCCATCCATGCCCCCTCCTTTGCATGTGGACTTAAGATAAGCTGAGTAGGTGCAACAGAGACCATCTGGCTGCAATGCTGAAAATATTTATTCTCTAGCTTTTTATGAAACAGCTGCTTGCCTTGGAAATATGTAGTGGGACTGAGTCAGTGGATGTGCCACGTCTTGGAACAAAGCAAAAACTCATCTATCCATAATCCAGGAGGCAGTGAGAAAGTCAATTCTAGTTGAACATTAAGTTTGTTAAAATTGGACTGGAGTGGTGGCTAGGCAGTTATGGCGCTTGCCTGGCAAGCACAAGTACAAAGGTTTGAACCCCAGCACCATGTATACAACTAAGTGTTGGAGCAACAAAAGCCACATGAAAAACTAAATAAAATTGATTCTCCCTCCCTCCCTCTCTCTGTCACTCTTTCTTTAAAAAAAAAAAAAGTACATGACCTTGACAATTCAATTATCAAATGCAATGTTACTACAGTCAATAATTCAATGATAAGATTAGCATGTTGGAAAATATGGGATCCTGGGTGGACTCACCTCTCTCATTAGAAGAGTTTTACTTTACTTTATTCATAACATTTTTGGTAACGAGAGAGAGCAGTAACATTCACTGGCACCTACCACATGCTGGGGACCTGATGGTGGGATTCGGGGGTGTATACATAAATTCTTTCACTTCATCTCATTCCTGTTTTTTGAAGTTGAGTGGATTTAGGAATTTAGGGTTTTTTTTTTCAATCACAGAGCATAACTCTGTTGTGTTATGATATCAGGTCGAAGAGATTCTAGAACAAGTTTTGTATGAGTGGAGGAAACTGAGCAGGAGCTTTTCTTAGACTTCTTAGGGAAGAGCCCCTGGAAATGGCCAAAATAGACTCCTGTCCTAGAAAATTGGATACCTCACCTTCCAGAAGGTTCTTCTCCATAAGGTAGCTTCTCTACCCTCATAAGCTAAGAACAAGCAGTTTGCTGTTGAACCTCCTGGGTTCCACCTAACCTCAAGTGTGTTTCCAATGATTCGGAGAAGGATGGAAGGGAGAGCAAGAAAGCCTTGTTGCAATCTCTCCCCCAGTAAAAGAGGGGATACAATTTGGATTGGGAAGGGAGAGCCAGAGATGCATGACCTTAAGTGAATAAGAGGTCACCCAGTTCCAGAAAGTCCTTGGCAAGAGGCAGAGCAGCTTGCTAAACCCCACTGCAAACTATTGTTCAGCTGAGGAAACCATCTGTTGCTAACTTGGGAACAAGCACTAACATGAAAGTATGTTGCAGTCCATCCAAACAATCTGGGCCTCTCTGGAAACACACTACTGTGTTTAACCCAACACTTGACCTCCTGTCTTCCGAATTATGGGAGGGAAATGCTTGTCATGGTCCTTTACTGCATTTTCAGCACATTTTTCTTCCATGGAACTTGTTTCCAAACTACAGATAGAGTTAGCTGAGATTTACCAAAAAAGTTAGACTGTTATTTGGAAAGTGTCCAGGGAGACTGTGATGGAAGGAATGGATAGGTGTCCTAGGAGCTAAGAGCCTGGGTCCATATGCCCAAGTGTCTCACCAGTGGATGCCTACTGCTGGATTTGAAGCTGACATTCCAAGCTCCTGCCTGGCTTCTACTCCTCCTCCTCTTCCCTGACCACACTTGTGTCTTTGGGAAGCTGTTCCACTGGGTGGCAGCACAGGGCACTCGCTGGTTCCTTGTTCTTTAATATCCAATTAAGTCCCCAAGACCAGAGCACCTATTTGGGGCAAAAAGGGCATTTTTTGAATCACAAACAAATGACCTGATTTTTTGAAGAAAAGGAAACTGACAACTGATGGAAATAGCCCCTTTTCCTAAAAAACTCTATTCCTTTCCCTAGATCAAGAGGCACAGATCCATGCCCTGATCAATAGATCCGCTCCCCAGCAAACCCCTTTCTGTTACAGAGAAGCCCCACTTCACTTGTTCTTTGTTGACTTAAGAAAAACATTCATGGGCTGGAGCGGTGGCTCAGCGGTTTCAGCGCTTGCCTGGCAAGCATGAGGACCCGGGTTCAAACCCCAGCACCACGTACACAACTGAGTGTTGGAGCAACTAAGGCCATGTGAAAAACTAAATAAAGTTGTTTAAAAAAAGAAAAGCATTCATTTTTAAGGTCACATATCTAGGCAATACATTATTAGTCTCCCACGAACTTTGCTGTACATCATATCTCTGATGGGGGGGGGATATGATAGTAACAGTTACCTAGATGACTTTTCAAGGACTTGAAAGCCTCTTTTGCTGAAAACATTGACTCTTCTCTTGGGCCTGCAGATGTTCAATGCTTAACTGAAATGGGATGAAAAGGCTTGACATCTCTGCCATTATATTGTGTCTGTCTCATTTGCTACAAGCTTTGGGTGAGATTTCTAATCACTTCTGCATGTAGACATGTTGAACAACTGAGAAATGTTTTAAACAGAACTATAATAGAGGATTAACTTGACCTAAGCTTGCCTAGCCTGCCTTGCTCTTCACAGTTAAAGATACCTACCAGACACCATGACCAGAAACACCAAACCATGAAAGGAGGAAAATGTGTTGGCACCTGAGTTCCTAGAAGATCAGGTTGCCTATTCCCAGAAAAGACATGAATATTCCTCCCCTTCTTTAGACTATCTCCCTCCCTCCTTCCTATGCTACATTTGTAACACCTCAACTCCCTGAAATTGAGAAGTTGATTTGAGTAAGACTCCCCCTGCGCCACTCATGGATTATTGAATAAACTTGTGTTCTCAGCATTCAGCATTCAAGTTCATTTCTGACTTTGCAACAGTGAATGAAAAAAGATTCTGCTTTGGAGGTCTGTCCTGCCAAGGCGGGTGCACAATTATTGGTAACATTTTCAATGTGCTTCATTTGAGAACCACAAGGTATCTCTCCTCCATGGCTGCAGGCCAGCTGTGTACCCATTTTGCCCACTGGCCTTCCTTATTCTTCCCTGGTTCAGTCCAGGGTTTCTTTGCAATCTGCTCCAGCCCCCTGGCTTCATATACCCTGTACACCCATGACTCCCAATTGTACCTCCAGCCCACCTACCCAGAACTCTGCAGATGCACATCTACTGCCTGCTCAGAGAACTCACTCAGGGATCTGTTAGCAGCTCAAACTCAAAAAGGGGGCTGAATTCCTGACTTCCCCATTTCATTAACTTGATCTCCGTACAACTGTCCTTTCCCCATAAATGGCAACTACACAGTGAACAAAGCTTGAAACCATCCTTAATCTACTTTCTCTGATGTCTCACATCTGATGTCTTCAAGCACCTCCCACCACATCCACAATGACCACTGGCCCCAGCCCTGTCCGCCTTTGCATGAGTTACTGCAGTGCTACCTGGCTGGCCCTCTGCCTCAGAAGTCCAATTAAACCCAATCCCTTCCTGTTACTCTGCATCAGTCCCTTTGAGGAACAGCTATAGTCCTTATAGTCCTTACCCTTATGACTTGACTTCCTGGCTTCCTCACCTTGCTCTCCTCTCCAATCCTACCACATGGGGCCTCTTTGTTGATTCTTGGATCATCCAAGCATGATCACACCATAGGACTTTTCCACAGGCTATTCTTTATGCCTGGAATGCTCTTCCCAGATATCTATGTGGTGGGCTACCTCACTTCTTTCAGCTCTGCTCAAATATCACCTCCTCTGAGAGTTTTTTCCTGCCTGTTTCATGTAAATAGCATCTCTTCAGAGCTGTGGTAGTTTCTCCACTGCCCACATCACTTGATGGCATGGGACATATCCTCATATTTATTGTCTGTTTCTCTGCTTCACCTCCACTAAAATGCCAAGAGGAAAGGCTTCCAACGACTTTGCCCACTGCTATATCCTAGCTGCCTAGAGCCAGGCCTGACAGATGTGTTTGTGAAAGAAAGCAGAGGAACTTCCAACAAGATGTTCCCCTGTGGTTTCAGGAGTGTAACTCTCTACTGAGGGGTGTCTGCACCAGAGTAACTTAAAGACATTTGAATGTGAGCACAGAATCCACAAGAGAAGCATAATTTGCCTTCTTAAATGTTATTTCTTTAAGACAAACAGAAAGCTGCCTCATTTTAAATTGAGGCCAATGTAGTTTAAGTGGATTCCACAACTATTGATTAGACACTGTTTGTTATGTATGAGACATAGTGTCATGTGTTGCAAATACAAATAAAAAGGAAACGAAAGGATTTCCTCAACTGTCTCCTGGTGGGCTCTTGTTGCTTCATGTGGTTTGATTGTAATATACCCAGACACTTTTATTTAGTTCTTTCAAATTTTAATTTCCTTTGACTTTTATCATTTCAAAAACAGAGGGAGAGAGAGGGAGAGAGAGAGAGAGACAGGGACAGAGAGAGAAAGAGAGAAACAATTTTATTTAGTTTTTCACGTAGCTTTCGTTGATCCGAGACTTCGTTGTTTATGTGGTGCTGGGGTTTGAACTCACATACTCATGCCTGCCGGGCAAGCGCTGTAACCACCGAGCCACCGCTCCAGCCATTCCTTTGACTCTTAATGGGTGATGCATGTATGTGGTAGAACACTGAAAAAATTCAAAAGGTCACAATGAAAATAAAGTCTCTCCCAGTCCTGCAACCATCCAGTGATCCTCCCTGAGGCTGCAGGAGCAATCTGTTTCCTATCTGTCCCTCCAGATATTTCTATTCAAGTATAAGTCAATATATATTCTTTATTTTCTTAAATATTTATAAGTCTGAATTCAATCCTCCATCTCATGGGGCTGGGAAAAATGTCAGTGTCTTTGGTATTGGGGTTCACTCATCACCTTGCAGTCACAAGGAGAGACCAGAGCACTCACGCTGGTTCCCAGGAAATGGTGGGGAGTCTCTGGTCTTTAGCAGTGTGGCCTGCCTCACCACTCAGACACCCACTGGTGGCTCAACAGCACACACCTCCAGAGACCTCCCACCCCCTGCAGCTGGGAGCATGGCCACCTTCCCCCATCCTGGTACGCTAGTACTCAGGGCTATCTTCTTCAGGACGCTAAAACACCTTCTCTGTGAGTGGGGTGTTCATGTTTTCTTCCAAATTGTGAAAAGTTTTGGGAGTGATCAAGGTGCTAGTAATAATCATTGTCAGGAACAGGACCAGGGTGATGCAAGAGAGATACCTGAGGTAAAACATTTAAGCAGACACTGTGTGCTACTCTGGGTAGCACACAAGTGCAGATTGGCATTTGCACAACCCAGAGGAGTGCCTTCTTAAGTGTTGTGCCCTAGGCATCTGTTGCCTCACTTCAGGCCTGCCCTGATGATAGGCTCAATAGGGATAGAGCTGGCCTGCCTTTCTAGGAGTAACCCCCCCCCCACCTCAAACTCTTAAAAGCAGTAAAACCTGATTTAGCACCCCAAAACCCTCTCCCCAAACATGTAGAAATAGTCATTCTTTCTGACCACCACCACTTCTCTCTTCTCCCTAGTGGAAGTCCCTCAAGGAATTCAGGCCAGAAAGAAGATGGCTTTCAAATCCACCATAAATTCCCCTGACCTGATGGAGCAAAACTCTTAGACTCCAAGTGGATCTGGGAGAAAGATTATTAGGAAGAGGAGATGGAAATTAACATCCATGTGAGTTAGCTGCCCTGTCCACATGGGGGTGAAGAGAGGGCTCTAGATCTTTTAAAATGAAGGTGGCAAGTGCCAACCTCAGCACAGACTACATGACATTTACAGGCAAATCAAGCAGGAAGGAGATGTGGTGCTGGTCCAGTCCCCATGGTCCCCTCAGTGCCCAGCCCACTTTCCTGTCTCTAGTAATCCTAACACGCCTGGAATTTCCATTGGGCACCAGACCACGTCCTCAGCCAAATGCCAGCTCTTCTTAAAACAGTGGGAACCAGTCCAGCAAGACAGGAGGTGAAAAGAGGTTCTAAATCTCCCTCCCTTTTGCATTTTTATTCTTTCTCTATTTCTTCCACGAGTTAGGGCTGTCATGGTGCAGAGCAAAATGTTCCACATCTGAAACAGAAACAACTTTCTATGTAAAAGTTCAGAGTGCAGCAAAACAGCATCCAGTGTGCAGCATCCAGGAGGTGAGACCTGAATGTTGTCCTTTCCTGGTGTCTAGAATCTTACCAAATCCTCCTGTCTAGTTTAAGACCAGACAGATGTTCTTACATCTCTTGCCAAAAGGTGGTGCCTCTGTGATGCCACTCTGTTTATCCAGTTGGAGTTGCTAGTCCAGTTTGTCATCCTAGAATGGATAAAATTCCTGTGAAGCAGGTTCACCGTGTACTAGTTTGTCTTGAGTCCAGCTGGGCAGGGCATACTTACATACAATAGGTTACATGAAATGAGTTTTTGTCTTACAGATAAGCAGAGAGGGACAACAGAAGCTTAGAATCCATTGTAAGCCAGTCCCCAAGGTAATCAGGTGCTTTGATTGCATGTATTCCTTTTCTACCACATAGGCGAGGGACCCCAGAAAGCAGTCCATGAGGGTTTCATGCCCTCAAGGCTGAAGCACTGAAGGATGTGCTGTTTCTAGGGGGAAATGAACAAAGTCAGGGCTGTTATGGCCAATCACTCCATATTTCATGGTGGTATGTTTTCAGAATGCTGTTATTCTTGAGAATTACAAGTGAGAAAGTGGGAAAAACTGGATGGCCCAAGCCACTCAGAGAATTGTCCTATAATTTCCTCCCTCACTTTAATAAAAGGAGTTGTGATTCTCCTCCAAAGACGCAAACAAGATAATTCTTGGGATGACTTCTGAAGACTAATGGCAATAGCAAACACTACCACGACATAAAACTATTCTCCAGATTCTCCTACAGATCAGGAAAGCCCCAGAGGACTTAAGAGCCCTTGGTAATCTGGTGTACCGAAATGTCTTTCCTTAATTCTCTGACCACTCTGGAGCCCCAGTCTTCTTCCACTCTTGCTCTCAAAAAGCTCTGCCTTTCCATCTATGTAAACTCCTCTATCCTATCATTTCTTGTTAACCCCCATTTATCTTCTGGGCTCAGTGTACATAAACTTCCTTCAGGCAGCCTTCCCTGTGCTGTCTATGCCCAATATAGCTGTGACTGTCCTAGCCAGCACTTGGCCCCTGTTAGGCTATATCCTTCAAACTTCATGGCTCATCTGGACACACACACAAGGATGAGGGACTGTGCCACAGGCTCCAAGCATGCACACTAGTTAACTGGAGCTAATGCCTTTCTTAGAATATTGATGATAAGTGCAGATCAAATTACCCACATGTGTCTTCCAGAAAAGCAAATGTTGATGGTCACTTTGAAGCACAGTTACCAGTGTGTACATCTCTACCATTGCACTCAGTTGAATCAGATTGCAATAAGACTTTCATCCCAAGCTCTAGGCTGGTCAGGCAGGATGCTGTGGTGTGCATGTATCTTTATGAAGTCATGTGTTGACTCCTGAGCTGAAGTGTTGTCTTGAGAAGTAGGGCCCAGTGAGTGGTGTCTGGGACAGGAGTCTTCACCCACACAAACGGATTAATGGTGTCTTGAGGAAGTGAAGTTTCTTCTCCATGAGATTTCGGTTACCATGAGGGTGGGTTGCAATAACTCAAGGTCACTCTTGTGTTTTGCCTTTTCTTCAGGCTCCTGCTTGCCCTTCCATGAGTTGGGGCAACACAAGGCCCTCATCAGAAGCCAAAACAGGGCTGAAGAGGTGGCTCAGCAGTTAGAGCCATTGCCTGGCATGTGCGAGGACCTGAGTTCCTTTTCCGTTACAGCAACACGAAACAGGTTAAAATACAAAGTAATCACTAAATGTTGGAGTCACCGATCAAAGAAGCCACACCCTACACAACCACAGAATGTCTTTAGCTGTGTTGCCATCTGTATTGTAGCATTGCTCTCATTATTAACAATAGAGACTGCGCTACTCTTCTGCACCTCCAGATAATGAGATAGAGATAGAATTGGTTTTTTTGGATGCCTTTTCCATGACCATAAGCCTGTGGTAACTGATCTTCCCAAGAACTGGGCAAATCATCAGAATAGAACACTTGCATCCAAGTAGAAAGAAAACATCCTTTATCTAGCATAGAGCAAGCAAAGGCTGCGGCAATAATACAAGCCCACCACGTCCAAGCCAAGCCCATCAGAACAACCAAGTACTGGTTCCAGTGGGAAGATACCTTCTAGCCTGCTATACCTCGTTTCATCCATGGCATCATTAATGTTTTAAATTCTATTTGACTTTGAGAGATAATGAGGTATTTCCTAATCCAGTGACAAAAGAATGAAGAGTCCACTGGAAAAGGGAATTCCAAGGAGAACAGACATGCAACTAACAGGAGCAGACAACACAGACCCGTCCTGTCTGTATTTAATGAAACCCTTTCCCTCCTGCAAACAAAGACTGGTGGCTTAAATGGCTTTAATTCAGGAACTAATGAGCTGGCAGCCCTGTAAATGCTCAGGTGACCATGTATACACATTGGATAAAGCAGAAGTAAGGCTGAGAAAGGTGCATATTCCCCACTCTCTGTTACGGACAGAGTTTGGTGGTGGCGGGGGGGTGATGGTTGTGGAGGCATGCAGCAGATTTGGAAGGATTCAAATACCAAACACCTGTATTTGATGTTACCCCAGAGACCCTTGGAAAGGTCATGATACTTGCAGATAAGGGACATGAAGTGGGTGAAATGTCTTCTCTGCTTGGAGAGGGAAAGGGCTATGGCTTAGGAGAGATTGCCTGGCTCTAAAGTGAACCAGAGGAAGGCTGATGTAAGCCAGGACCCCACCCAAAAGGATTCTCTGGGAGACTGTCAGAGCCCACTAAGAACATAAAGCTATTTCTACAATGCTGGGCTGTGAAGGTTGGGAAGCCAGCACCACCTGGCCCCAAACATGTCTCATAGGACTTGTCACTGGTCATGGTTTAACTGTCACCACTGAGGCAGCACAGTGCAGGGGACAACAGCAAATAATGGAAACAAGATTGGCTGAACTCAGTCAGAAACCTTAGTATCAGCAACCCCTCTGAAACTCTGGGGGAGTGGGTCAGAGGTGGGTTCAGTCTTATCTCAAGCACTTTCTCCACAAGTTCTCTGCCCTGAAGAGAGAAGAGATTCTGATGCCAACTTTCACCCAGAGTGAGAGGAGACATTCAGGGGCAGGGGGTGGGAGGGAAGCTAGTCTCTCTTAGCAGCTAATGCACTGCCAAATTTGGCAAATACTCAACTGTGCAAGGAGGACAAGCTCGGGTGATCCCTCAGCACCCTCCACTCTCACAGATGTCATCTCAAATTCCCTTGGATTTGGATCTCACCAAAGAACTCAGAACAGCTGTTTTGTCAAAACACAAGGCAAGCTCAACACGCTGAAGTCAGGACCAATGAGAAGTGGCCAAGGGGACAGAGTGAGTCTTTGCAGTCTCTTCCCCATGATGCTGGGCATGATGACCTGTGCCCAGAATAAAACTGGATTTTCTCTCTACCAGGCACAATCCCCAAAACTGTCCAGGGAGAATTTGGCTTGAAGCCCTGGCAACTCTGCACTTGAGTCTGGGTCTTTCTTAAGCCTCTGTGGTAGAGCCATCATGGTACTAGCTAAAAGGGTTCTCTTGGAATGGTCATCTCCATGGTGTGGCCATCCCCCAGGAATAGCATCTCTCTCCCCGCCAGGTGGGTTACCCACAGCCCCCACCACTCTGGATAAACTGATCAGGTTAGAGTTCAGGGACAAGGCTGGGGCAGGTGTCAGGTATGGTGGAATGTGACACTAGGAAGAGATGGCACAGAAGGAAAGGGCGTTTTTGTTTTGAGAAGCCAGGAGGGAGCTCAAAGCCAAGGTGCCTAGAGGGCAGTCCAGACACAGCCAGACCTTAATCCCAGCTATTTCCAGCTAGGAGGTATTACATCACTGGGGCCACAGGAAATCAGGACTAGGTTCCTGGGGCAGAAATGAGGAAGGGGTAGACCATTCAGGAAGGAGACAGATGTTGGAACTGCTCTCTTGGCACTAGATTGGAGTGGTAGTGACAGCATCCAGAGGCCAACCAGGCTCCAGGGAAATAATGATTTCTTCCTTCATGAGCAGGTAGGTTTTGGAAGCACATGCTGGGAAAAATTGATAATAATGATTTGCAAGGAAACCCACTTGATAACTGCCTGAGAAATGAGGTATGTTTAAGTGTGATACAAAATAACTCCACTAAATTTCAAGCCAGACTTCGTGGCACTTCTGTGGACCACTTGAAATTACAGTGTAGACAGCACGTGCTCATAAGTACCTGTAAATATGTTTGGGTGCACAATCACATGAGCACATGCATGAACACGTGTTTTGTGAGCAAGTATGAGCTCCACAGGATTTACCAAAATGACTCCCTGCTCTCTATGAAGAGACCCCAATGTTATGTCAAGTGTTCCCCATCTCAATTACTTCTAAGTGTCTAGTGACAACTTAGAGGATAGGGAAGGGTGAGGGCCCATTGCATTGTGTTTTCACTTTGAAAGAATATATATTAACCATATTCCTCTGAATAAAAATAAATCTCTCCCAGATCTGGGGGTGTAGTTCAACAGTAGGGTGCTTACCTAACATAAGGGAGGCCCTGGGTTCAATTCCCCACACTGAATAGAAACAAAAACCTCCTTTCAAATGGTTTCTACCATTTCTCAGACACATTTCCATCACAAGAGCCCTGTCTTGGATGCCAGGTGCCTTTCATTTGACTAATGCAAAATTATACCTAAAGTAAACATAATTCTTTTTTTTTTTTTTTAAAGAGAGAGGGACAGTGAGAGAGAGAGAGAGAAACAATTTTTATTTAGTTTTTCATGTGTCTTCCGTTGCTCCAAGACTTCATTGGGTATGTGGTGCTGGGGTTTGAACTCACATACTCATGCCTGCCGGGCAAGCGCCTAAACCACCGAGCCACCACTCCAGCCCCAACATAATTCTTAAAAATACTTAAATATATAACTTACTTGAGTCACAACAGCCAGTGTTAATAATATGCAGAATTGGCAATTATGGCCACCTATGCTTTGCCATGAAAGGCATGGACAGACCCAGCATAAACTTTCCCTATCACCAAACTGTGAGCCTGGAGTTCTGCCATCAAGAACTGCTTCCCAGAGCTGGAGCTCAGTGGTTACGGCACCGGCCTGCTATGCGTGATGACCTGAGTTCAAAAAACCCTAGCACCACATACACACCTAAGCATTTGAGAAATGAAAGCCAGATGAAAAAAATAAAAAAGTTGATTCTCTCTCTCACTCCTCTCAATCTCTCCCTCTAAACAAATAAATAAAATAAAAGCCAGATGATGGACCTTAGAGCCCCTAGTCAATGCCTCATGAACGTGCTTGCCCCACCACCTTTCCCCACCAGCCTTCAGGGACAAGCAAATGAAAGCAAGAGGCCACTTTAAACCTCTGTTCTTGGGAGGGCTGCATACTTGGCTGACACTGTACTGTTGCCATATTGAAATCCTGGGAATGGAGGGGGGAAAGGGGAACCACCATGACTTATAACACAAGACATTTCATATTTAAACAAAAGCTAAAGATTATGGCTGACTCTTAATTTTGGTTCACTTTGGAGGACATAAGAACACTCCTTATATTGTTCCTTGGGCTTTTCATTTTTAATCTTTATACACACACAAGCATACACAAAAATATACATAAGGATATATAAGCAAATATGTGTAATACACTATAGCATATATATAAGTGCATGTGTTTCTATCTATATGTGTATATATGTATACATTTGTGCTTAAACACTCAAAGCACATTGTATACACATATACAAGCATATATAAATATTTATATGTAAAACACTATAAACATAGGTGTACACACACACTCGTGAGCATATATGTTTACAGGTACACAAGTATATGTTACACACATGTAAATAAGTATATAGCCATATATGTATATGCCCTAAAGCATATGGAGAAGCATATAAGTATACATACATGCATATATATATATATATATATGTATATATATATATATATTATTTTAAAAGATCATGAAGATAAAAAAAAAAACAGGAATCCAGGGAGTGGTGTGCCAGTCCAAAGATGTACAACTGTGAATGACAGGGTCTAGACTCAGGTCCTTGAGGCCTATCCAGGACAGAATCATGGGAGTCCCTCAGCAACATGGCAAACTCCCTGATGCTAGGTGTCCCTGGAGTGTGTAATGTGATAGCCCTCTTTACCTTATATTCTTTCATGACATCAGATGCTGAAGGCTTTGGAATCTCCCAAGGTACATAAGAAGGTGCAGACAACCATATTTGTAGGAGGGTGACGACCATATTCCTGAAACCAGGGGTGGGGGCAGCTGGCAGAAAGAAAGGCCCCAAGTTTTCCACAGTGTCTCCCATAGCTACCATTTGCAAACTGTTTATTGAAACCACATGCATTTCAATAAAAGAATGGAAGATTCTGTCCTCCTGAAAGCTCCAGGTCCAATTCAGGAAAGTCATGAGCCAGGAATGATGATGTGGCTCACACACTCATAGAAGGTGGCCCTTTTTGTCACCAGAGGCCTCAGTCCATCTGGGCCAGAACTAAAGACAGTCCAATCAGTAACCCTGAAAAGGAATGGGGAAGGTCTGGGTACTATAACCCCCAGTCCTTCCTGAGGATAAGAATTGCTAAAAACATGATTTATTGCTGATGTTGTTTAAAACACAAACAGCAGATTCCCCAGACCCAGCTGGCCTCACCAGGATTCCCAGGAGAGAGGCCCTATATGTTAAACAATCCCAGAGACTGTCATCACTGGAGAAGTATGGAGAACATGGCTGGTATCAACCCTCATTATCCTTCTTCTTCACCTGCGCTGTTTTGTTTCCAGTTCAGAAGCACTACTGGCCTCATGATTGGGAAATACTGATCCAAATCCTGGCACCTCCTGGCCACACTTGGTGGCCTTGGTTACACTCCAACTTGTTAAGCCTCAATTTCTATATCTGAGAAACAAAAAGAGCAAGACTACCTAAGCTTGGTTTTAGATGACCCATGGGAAACAATAAACAAACAGTAGCGATGCTATTGCTAATGGTGTTAGTGTCTGGTCCAACAGGCCTAGAAGAGAAGGCATCAACACCCAGCTGGGAGTCCTAGGCTAATCTCCACTTGACTATAGGGCTTGCCTGACCTCATGTCCAACACAGGTGCCAGCAAGCTGAAAAACAATAAACTATCAGAACCATCAGCAATGTGCAGTTCTGCTTTTGTTAAAAATAACAATCAATTACAATAACCTGCTCTTCGTAGGAACTTTGTTTTAACTCATCTAATAAGCTAGTACCAGGAAGCACCACTCTACAAACATATAGTGGTTGGTCCACCCTGACCTTAGCATTTTTAAAAACTTACAACCAGTGAACCTATCCCTGTGTTCAGCTGTTCTCTGAAAACCAGGATGGGTCACAGGAACCTACTGCTGTGTAAACACCATGTCAAACATAGTGACTGACAACTATTTATTAGTACTTCACAGTTCTGAACTGTTTGGGCTCAGCTGAACAGTTCTTACTCAGAGCCTCTTAGATTTTAGTCCAGTGACATCTGGGGCTGGAGTTGTGTGTTGCTGATTGGCCAAGATAATTCAGCCATAATAATGGGCTGAATTGTGTCCAAAATTTGTAGGCTAAAATACCTTAGAATGTGACTTTAATGGGAAATTGGGTGTTTGCAGTTGTAATTAGTTAAGGTGGGGTCATACTGGAGTAGGGGCTGCCCTACTCTAGTATGATTGGTATCCTTAAAAAGAGGGAAAATTGGACACAGACACACAGGGAGAAGGTCATATAAGATAAAGGCAGAGATTGGGGTAATGCAGCAGAAGCCAAGGAACATCAGATTCCCAAAAACCACCCAAAGCTAAAGGAGAGGCCTGGAGAACATTCTCCCTCAGAGCCATCAGAAAAAGTCAACTCTGCCAGCACCTGTTCTGGATTTCTGGCCTCTGGAATTGTGAGATAATACATTTCTCTCACTTCAGCCAATCAGCCTGAGGTACATTTTAACAGCCTCCCTAGCACCTGAACACAGTGGCTCATTCCCACAGCTAACAATGGATGCTGACACAGGTACCCACTCATGGCCTTTCCATGTGACTAGAGCTTCTTGCAGCCTGAGGGCTGGGCTGTGGGAGTGAGCATCCCGAGAGGAAAGACACTGAGAGTGAGCTGACTGGAAACCATGAGGCTTCTCATGGCTGCCTCAGAAGCCCTGCAGCATCTCCCTGCTGCAACCTGTGGACAGTGGGTCCTTGAAGCCAGCCCAGATTCAAGGGGAGGGGAATCAGCCACCACCTCTCAGTGGCCAGAATAGCGGAGGACTTTCAGTCGTCCTGAAATCTACCATAACAAGCTGGTAACAAAAGAGAAGTACCTCTCTGTGTGCACCTGTGCTGTGAAGTAAGTGTTCTTATTGGCAGAAAACACAGGAGAGAGATCAAATGAGACAGCAGGAATCTATTCTTCACATGAGAAGAGTCTCCACAATTGGGATCTAAACAAGACTGTTCACAGTGGGAGAACAGAGGAACATGGGCATTCAGGCACACGAACTGCAACAGAAGAAACTCCATAAACTAAAATTTAGACACATGGGAACATTATTAAATAGAAATGAACCATAGAGATAGTGAAAGAGACAAAAATCTCAACAGCATGAGCATGTATTCGGGGCTTCCATATAGAACACGACCAAATTTGAGGACATTTCTTGAGATTCCAATGTTTTCATTAAATCCTTCAGTCTTGCACATTCACAGTTCTATGGAGACCAGAGATAAGCTGAGAAGGACAAGGAACATGTAGCTGCTTACCCACACCTGCTGTGAGCCAGCTCATCATAAAACATAGGTGCCACCTAGATCCTGCTATCTTGGAGCAAATGTGATAGGGGGGCATTTTCTGGACCAGAGCTACCAATGATGTGCCTCAGCCGGACACAACTCTGGAGCTAAGTCTTTCCATGGATATTAAAGACCACTTTGTCCCTTCTGATAGGGTGGAGGAGCAAAGCATGCTCCAGAGAGCTGATGTACCATGGCAAAGGCATCCAAAAGTGGCTAGACAGAATTCCCGCAGAACCTCCAATTCATCATCCTACTTACCATAAAAGAGCAAACTATCACATACCATGTGGTGGATGATGGAGAGGAACATTAGGGAGATATGGAATGAGAACAGTTTCCCCAAGATGCTTCAGCAAGTGCAGACAGGAAGTCACTGCAAAGGCTACAGGGTCCCTACAAAGAGCAGTATCTGCCATGGGACTATGCTTCTGGTCCAACTGTGGGAGAAGGCACTGTATTTATAACTTGGGTGAAAAGCCATTTCTAAACCTACAAGGCAGTCAAGGGAAAGAATAACTATACCTTTCCTCTCCCTGCATCAATTTGAGAGCAGTGATCTGGGTAGAATCTAATCTTTATAAATGCATTTCTCAGAGTACGCTTTGCTTTTTGTTCCACAAATTTTCCTAGCCGAGGCATACGTTTAGAATTCATAAAGGAGCTCTGAGTTCCAGATCATCACTTGTTTTCTTTCTTTCTTTCTATTTCTCTCTCTATATATATTTATTTATTTATTTAAACATATATTACCTGTATAAATCAGTGGGTTTCACTGTGAAATTTGACACATGCATATATTATACTTTGAAATCCTCCCTTCTGCCCTTTTCGCTTCTCCCCTCTCTTCTCCCTCCCTGGTCCCCTTATCCTTCCCTATTAGTCCCTCTCATACTTTCAGGTCATTTTTAAAATATATGACTGATTTATTTCACTAAGCATAATAATCTCTAGTTTCATCCATTTTTCTGAAAATGACATAATTTCATTCTTCTTTGTGGCTAAATAATGCTCCATTGTTATATATATACACATATGTATATATATATATACACGCACACGCACACACATACAATGGAGCATTATATATATATATATATATATATATATATATATATCATATTTTATTTATCCATGCTAAGTAGCACCTAGGCTGATTCCATACCTTGGTTATCATGAATAGTGTTGCAATAAGCACAGGTATGCAAGTCTCTCTTTTGTTTGCTGATTCCAGATTCTCCACTTGTAAGACGTGTGATATTGAGCTGGTTGTTTACCTTCTCTGAGACTCATGCTATGATCCTACAACTGGAGACAACAGCTTCTATCTCATAAAATTGTTAAAAGAATAAAAAGATAACAAAAAGTTTTCACAGACCTCATATGTGTCCAATAATGAGTAGCAGCTAATAATTTTCAGAGGTTCTGAGACTTTTTGTGTATTATAAAGCTGAGCATGTCATAGGCAATTAACTGAACACATATATCAAAGACCACATAGGAAACTGGGAGTATAAATAAGTCCCGTTGTACAACACATCAAAAAGAGATAGCCTCCGGTACCACATCAGCAGATTCAATCATCCTCAGATCCAAAATATTCATAAAATAATTACATTTGTAGTGAATATATACAGACTACTTTCTTGTCATTATTCCCTAAACAATACAGTATAACAACTATTTATATATATCATTTATATTTTATGAGATTCTATATTAATTCAGATATGGTTTAAAGTATGCAAGAGGACTGCATAGGTTACATGCAAATTCTACTTCATATTATATAAGCAACTTAAACATCTGCAGATTTTGGTATTTGAAGGGGTCCTAGAACCAATTTCCAAAGGATACCAGGAGACAACTGCATGTTTTTTTAACATGTATCTGGCTTTTTTCACTCCTTTTTTTTTTTTTTCTTTTGCCAAAGTCACTACTGGGTGAAAGCAAGATATAGAAGGTGTAAAAGTGTCTTGGTTTCTTGATCCTTGGGCATACTGAGGTGGAACACACAGGACACCCAAGGCCCAATTTTCAGATCATTTCATCTGATGTCCATGGCTCCTGCAACACAAAATTCCCAGCAACTAAACATTTGTATTTCTTAACATTTTTCCGGGTGCCTACTTGCAAATGCATTCTCAAAAATATCCACTTCACATACCAAACTGCCTACACATCTGGCTTGCTTTCAAATGACATATAACATTCAGTAACAGATCAGCAGTTTATTATCCTTTTCTAGGACATCTGAGTGAGTCCTCATTTAAGACCCACTTCCAGTGCTCTTGGCAGCTTCTGATCAAAAGCAGGGGTGACCAGTTTTTGGAAAGTTGGTCTGGAAAAATTTGACCCAGGAAAAGAGCAATGGGAAAGCTCATACCTGACCTACCATGAGCTCACAAATACACTCAGAACTTGGAGGTCAGCTTGCCTAGGCTCCCTTTCTTCCAAGACATAGCCAAAATGTGGTAGCCATGTAGATGTGCCACTTAGATTTTTCTCCAAGAGAAATGATGCTCATCCCCAGCAGCTATACCTTCCGATCCATGAGAACATTCCCACCATGACCTCACCTGCCTCAGGACGCTCCCATATACTGAACATGGCTGGGTATCAGAGCCAGGCCATCCTTTCTAGCAGGGCACCCATCTAGTGGCCAGTGGCAATCCAGGGCTCCCTGCAATGATGGCTAAGTATTTTTCTTAGTATCACAGTCAGAAATGCTTCCCCCCTGCCCTCGCAACCCTCTTCCTTTACTTTCTCTTTTCATAGGGGTCAAACTGCAACCAGCTTGCTCCCTTAACCCCATCTCCTTGACAGGCAAGCAGTTCCCCAGCAAATCTCCCATAAGTCATATTTGGCATCTGCTTCTCAAACTGACATATCATTCAAATTTACCTTTAGCTTTTCTAATGGCAGGAAACTTCCATGGGAGCCTGCTCTCCTTCAGTGTGATTAAAAGTTCTTGTATCATCATGATGCTGGTAGAAAATGAATTTCTACTCAGATGATTCAAAGAGGAGAGAGACATATCCAGGTTTTAGGAAACAAACCTGAATGATAAGAGACTCTGGAAGCCATTGGTCTCTGGTGCTGGAGAAGCATGGTTGCTTAATATTGCTGCAGTCCAGTGAGCCTGGTGCCATGCAGGGTGCAGGCACTGTCAGACAGGATGCTGAGGTAGGGAAAGAAGTGTGACACATACCCTCTTTCTGGCTCCCTGGCCCCTCCCTACCCTTCCTATTGACTGAACCCAGCAGGAAGCCAGAGGCAGGGGAGTGCAAGGGTGCTGAGCAGCAGAAGCAAGGACAGTATCTCATTCACCACAGTTCTGTCCTTTCTCTTGGTACCACTGGAGGGATAGTGGCTATCTCCCTCATTGCTATTCTCATTTTGTACCCTCACATGATTCCCTCTAATCCTGACTTTTACATTCCAGCTTCAAGATTTTCCCCAAGCTCCTCTGGATTCACCCCACTGGAGTCATGAGAAAGGGTCTAAGCCTCCCACCCAATAGTCCTCTTAGGAAACACCCTAACTAAACCAGTAGAAGCCACTGCTATTACAGTAAGGGTGTGCCATTGATGTGGACCTTGAAGTCACCCTTCTGCATGCAAACACTTTGAATGGAAACACTTGGGCAACTGAAGGTGTTTACCAAACTCCAGAACTCTATGAACCGCAAAGTCACAATTACTGATACCCAAAATCCAGGACTTCCCAAGCCTCTCTATTTCCACAGATCATTTGTGAAAAAACTAGGCTTTTCCCCCATACCAAATTTGCACATGTCTGGAGACACAGAACACTACCTGCTTCTAATTCAGTGCTTTGAAACCAAAATACAGTCAAAGAATATTAACCATTGAGTTTTAAGATATCAACTATATGAAATATACAAAAATCCAAAATTACCCAGCAAGTCTCCAGGGAGTTGAGTGCCTAACCATTGTATTCCCTATGGGATGGCCATGTGAGACCTAAGGCCTGGATTTTTATCTGCAGTAGTAGCAGCTTCACTGATGCACAGGTACAAACATAACTGCCACAGCTCTCTCACATGAAAGCCAGGGAGTTCCTCAAAGAGATGGGAATAAAGGACACTCCAACACCCACACTGCTTCATCAGCAATGCCCTGGGTCAGAAGTGCTGCATCCCAGACTGGGTGACATTTACACAGGAGAATTTAGGGGCTTAACAAGACAGCAAGCTTTTTATTCTGAAAGCTATACCACAACATGAGAGGAAGCCTTGAAAAAATGACAGAAGGCTTTGATTTTTAATGGAATTCTCTGAGAGTTATTTTCCAAATTTGTATATGTCACAAAGGAAAAGAACATCTCCAGTCCGTTATTTAATCCCACACTGAGAGTTACATTGATTTTCCAGGATCCATGAGCAAGAGTGAGGAGGAACCTGAATCTCCCCACTCAACTGGCAAAACATATACCAACCTCCCCATGGATTATGCAGAGATAAATAACCCATTCTAAGACTTCAGCAGGGACCAGGACTCCAGCACAGGCTGGCTTATATAACAGAAACCTTTATAAAAATGGCCCAGCCAGCATTTAATACCTGACAGGCTGGGGAACTCACTCTTCCCATGATGCCGAGAGGAGGGCCTACAGAGTGTGTTCTCAGGCTGGCCTTGGCCAGTGTGGGTGTAGGGCTGTGCACTCCCAAGCTGGCCCTTTGGAACAACACAGCAAAGTTGAATTTAACATAAGCCTTGCAATCGTGGGAAACACAAAGGGTAAGAAATACTCCCCCCACATATTTGTGTTCTGAGAGCACCAAAAAGAACCCCCATAAGACTTAGATGAGATGTACTCCTGCTTACCTAGCACAAGGTCACACACAGTCCCTCCAATTCCCATTCCTTACCTTAGAAACAATGAGCTGCACTGTTAGTCTCTGCTGATCCATCAAATAACAACAGGCTTGTTAAACCAAACTTTGGTGGAGTGTCTCTCCCTTTGAGTCAGTTCCTCCTAAGGACATTCTCAGACCTACTGTCTGGTCTCAATCATACCAGCTCCACCTCTTTGTTCCATTTCCCCACCTGGTTCTTCCTAGTCATGTTCCCTCCTCCCAATAAAAGAAACTCTTTCCTAACTCTGACAACACTGATAAACCTTAGGGTTAGAGCGTTCACTATTCCTTCTCCCCCTGCAATGACCTTTTCTAATGATGTTTCTCCTTTCCAAAGCCAGATTTGCTTCCATCTGATCCATGCCAGTAATATTGGCAGTAATGATACCATGTATGCTGCTATGAACACACACCTACCAGGAACAGACCCTCCTGTGAGAGCTCTCTTCATTACCTATGTGATATGTATAATATTATTTTACAAGAGTCAGAAAGACAAAGGACAGAGAGAAAGACCAAGGCCCCAGGTCATAGACAAGTAAATGAGGAAGCACAGAAGCCAACTCAAGTCCTTCTGAGCCAAAATCTTCTCATCTTCCAGCTGTGGCTCACAATTCTATTGCCTGAGTTTCACACATTGTTCCTCATCCCCCTTCCCCCACACCTACAATCACAAAATCACATAGCTGAGTGTAGAGCATCTACTGGGCTTGCGGAAGATTACACCCAAATGACTCCCAGAAGATTCTTTCTGTTCGAACTCAGATGTAGCTTCAGTCTCCAAAATCAGTCAGAAGGTATAATTAGAGTTTATTTCCACCTAAGAACTTAATTTTTAAAACTCTGATAGAAAAGTGGGTGAATAAACAGTAAAGAGGGGCATGGTTCTGGTTCCCAAGATGGCCAGGGTGAACCTCCCCCAAAGCTTGGCCACTCCTCCCACCCAGAGATGGGTCTGTTCCCTACCCCTGACAATGGGGCTCTTGATGCCTCCAACAATGGACATAATTCTTCATAACTTCTCAAGTGAACTAGGATATAAAAGGGATCAGCTACTACCAGTGGACTCTCTCTCTGTCCCCCTCTCTCCTTCTCTTTTCCTGTTTTCTCTTTCATTCTACTCCTTCCTGTCCCAACTCCTTCCCTTCTTTCTCTGTCTCATCTCTCATACACCCTCTCTTCCCTCCTCAACCTCTCTTTTTCTCTCCCCAACTCCAAACTTGCCCATGGAACCCAGCCACCATATATAAGGAAGCCCAGGCCACATAGGGAGGCACATGTGATGTCTCAGCTGAGAGCCAGCACTTCCCACAGGCCTAGAGGTAATGACAATTCTAATCTCTGGCCTTCACATCTTCCAACAGAGCCCTGTCGTAGAGCAAACACAAGCCATCCCACTATGCTATGTCTGATCTACCGACTCAGGGAAAATGTGGGGATGGCAAATGACTGTTGTTCTTTGCATGCCCAGCATTTGGGGAGGTGTATTATGCAGCAGTGAACAACTAATTCAGGTGTAAGGGAAATGGTCATCCTGTGCACTAATTCTCGTAGCTCCTCCTCCACTCACCCCTCAGCCTCTTACACTGTGGCCAGGCTGCCTGTCACTTTCTCTCCTCTCAGCCTGTCTCCCCTGATTTCTCTGTCTCTCAATCCCTTGTACCTGATGATGCCCCTCTTCTGTGTCTGGTGAAAGCACCCATGGTTTTACCTAAAGTCACCACTGCCTGTGTTCCTGTCTCTGAGAGACACCACTTTTAATCACAGATAACATTTCAAATGAAGTTCCCTAAGATCTCCATGCCATCTTCACAAAGATAAGCTGTGGATAATTATGATGATATAAAGTGACTTCTAGAAAGAAAACATCTCTTAAGATCAACTTTTACCCTAGGAATACACAGGAACATGACATTCAACCATACCTAATGTCTAATTTAATATTCTCCTCACTATCATCACCACATCCTTTCCTCCTTCTAGCCCATTAGAGTATCCCCAGATGCCAGCTTGTTCCCTTCTCCTTGTTTCCTCACCTTCCAACAGCCCTTAGGACCAGCCTGAATTCCAAGGTCCAGCAGAAAACCCGTGAATCCTAATGATATAAGCAGTTCCCACCTGACTCTGGGCTGCGCCTTCCCATGGGACAGAGGACTACGTGCTCACCTTCTCCTCCCAGTTCACCCCAGGGCCTTTGCTCCTACAATACTGTAAAAAGTAAAAACAGTGGCCAGCTCTTCTTCCTCTCCTCCCTGCAACAAACCCACAAACTCCAGGCCTGGCTGCCCTCTGCCACACCAGTTACTAGTGAGCCAAAGTCTCTTCTCACTATCCTCCAGGACACAATCACTTCCCACATTTTCCCAGGAATATTCCCCTTCTCCCTTTTCCACCTTCACTGGACCATCCATCACCACAAAAAGTGCTGTAGTGCTGCTGTCTCAAATGGCCCCATTGTCCCAATTAGATCCCAGTAGACCTGCATCCAGTAGATCGCCATGCCTTCCCAGCTCTAAATACTTTTTCTTACCCCTTGGAATTCTTTTTTTTTTTTTTTTTTTAAAGAGAGAGGGACAGTGAGAGACAGAGAAAGAGAGAAGCAATTTTTTAGTTTTTCATGTGACTTTCATTCCTCTTACACTTTGTTGTATGCATGATGCTAGGGTTTGAACCCATGTACTCGCACGTGCAAGGCAGTATGCAAGGCAAGCTCTGAAACCGCAGAGCCACCACTCCAGCCCCCCATTGGAATTCTTATACAGATAAGTCCATTCATTTCTATAGATTTAAACAGCCCTTTTGGTAAGGTTTGGATGAAAGGTGTCCCCCAAAAGCTCGAGATGTGAGGCAATGCAAAGGCTGAGGTAAAATGATTGGGTTATAAAAACCTTAACCGATCAGGGAGTTAATCCTCAGGGGTTAACTGGCAACTAAAGGCAGATAGGGTGTGGCTGGAGGAGAGGAGTCACTGGGAGCCTATCATTGGGTATATATTTTGTATCTGGCAGGGAGTCTCTCTTTATGTTCCCTGTAGCCACAACTTCTGCCTTATTTCTAGCCAGCCTTCTATGGACAAAGGCCTCTAAAACTGTGAGCCCCTAAATGAACTTTTTATCCTAAAATTATTCATCAGGTCTTTTAGTCACAGGAATGAAAATACTGACTAGAACACCTATTAACCAAAATGATTCCCAATTGTAAACCCAGAACAGTGTCTCTCTTGAATGCCAGTTTTGACTGTCCAGATGCCTCAGAACTTCACACACTAAATGGAATCAAATGGGCTCCAGCTTCCTGTACCCTGGTGGTTCCAGGCAAAAATTCTTATTCTTCTCTTTCTCTCACCCACATCAGTCATGCCTAGACACAATCTCCAAAATACATCTCACTCACGGCCCATTTTCTCTGTTCCTCAGTCCCACTGATTTCCCCAAGCCAATGTTACCTCTTTCCTGAACTTTTTCAAATGTTCCAAATTGTTCCCTCTACCAACCATCCTCCCTCTGGCCCTCTCACCCAACTCTCCAACCATTTCCCACAAAACTGCAGAGGAGATGTCCTTTATTGTACATTAATTACATCACAACTCTACCTACTTTCCACTGACTTCCCTACGGTAAGAACAACATTCCCCTCTTTTCCTTACTATACTAGGCCAGAGACTCTTCATCCCATGTCACTTTCTCATGCCAACATCATGCACCAACCATCAGGATCATCCTTCTGCAAAATCTGAATACTCCTGAATCTTATCTACTTAGGGAGTTTGCACTCACTGAATCTTTTTGTCTAAAAAGAATTTTTCCTATTTAAGAACATGGCTTAAATGTCTGCTCTTTGAGGGGCCTCCTCTTGACAATCCTAACGTTGGACTTCATTTTCTTACCTTCTAGTTACTTAATCTTTATGACCCATCTATTAAAAAAACTAGTTTGGAAGGATTCTAGGTTCTATCTTGTTCTCCAAATTATTTCCTTCATAATGCATGAGTGCATTCCAGCCTTCGTCAGTTTCCCTGTGCATGCATGCTTTTTGTGTCTGTTTTCTGATTTCACCCCTCAAGGGCAAAGTCATGACTCTTATTTATTGTTGCATCTCAAATGCAAAAGTACACAACTGGCAATAAGTCAACGCTGTTATTACCTGTTGACTGAATGAATGAGTGAATGAGTGAGTGAACAAGTGAGCAGGTATTGCTAAGCAACACCAAAGATGCTGCAGAGTTCTCATGTAATCCTTAATTCCAGAAAATGAAAAATTATGCAAAGTATTGTCATATGAATGTCTTCTGTGGAATGTCACCTCTCAGGGACACTGGTAAACAGGGCAAAAATTCAGACATGTTAACCACAGGAAAAAAAAGCTACCTTTTCTCCAGATTCGGGGAAAGAGGTGTTGTTAAAAAGTTGGCACTCTGAAAACTTCTGATAAAGTGCTGACGCATTAAGTCACTTGGACTGCTGCCAGCTTGTGTGTTAGGGGTCTGCAGAGACAGCTGCTTCATTCATAGGAATGATAAGGTGAAGAGAAAGCTGCCAATCTCTTTCCCATGCTGGAGATTAAGTGGCTTTGACTGTGTCAAATGAACACCCATTGTATTATGGTTGTTGTAAGCATTATTGGACTAAGAGCAAGCTGCAGTGACCTTGTTACCAGGTCTTAGAACTAATAGCTTCATTCCTTTGGCTCAGGAAGCTCAGGAAAGTTAACTGTTTTCTTTTGTGTTTGTCTCTGGGGTTATAAGGCAAATAGGCAAAAAGAAATCAGAAAAGTCTTTCCAAAACATCATCAGGTTCCCAAAATAATATTTTGGAAAAAGAATACAGACTTATCTGTCATCTTAGAAATAGAAATAATGACAAACACAGACTATTTCAGAGTCCCCATATCCCATCTATGAAAAACAGGTGATCAAATTAATTGTTTTCTCAAATATTGCCTTATTCATTTATTCAAAAAACACACTAGGAACATACATCTTCATTAAGCACCAAATCAGAGCCCAAGACACAGGAATGACCAGGGCATAGCCTGACCTCCACAAATTTGCTGGCAAGTAGAGAAGCCAGAGAAGTAAATGAACAATCCCAAAATGGAAGCGAGGACAAGTGACAGTGGTGATCCCAGGGGTTGGCCAGATGGGCATGTTTAGGAGTGGGTAAGGGGTAGCAAGTGAAAAAGAGGAGAAAATAACTCAAGAGAGAATAGATGGAGGGAGGGGCTTCATTTGGGGCAGAGTTTAGGACATCAGGGTGGGAGGGCTATGAGATTTGTCAGACTGGCCTACCCTCCTCACTCAAAGTTTGGCACCAAAAGGGGTTAAATGAAGAGTTCTTCCTACAGGAGCCTGGGGAAAGAATGTTAGTGCTAGGAACACTCATCTTCTATAGGAACTTGGTGGACAAAAGATATGCATGTGACTATCTCTTTGGAGAAAATTCAATGAATACATCTTTTTTTTTTTGTCATTACTCCCATATTCCCAAAGACCCAGAACACTCTTTCCTTCTTCCTTGCCCCCATCACCATTACCAAACATCTGATGGGAAGAATCCCAGCCTGAGCCCAGAGCCAGCTGTTGAGGATGCAAACTTGAATAAGATATCATACTCTCCCTCCAGGTGCTATAGAGAAGCAGTCCTTGAAGGCCAAGGACTCCTTTACCTACTTAAAACCTTCTTCAGGCATAAGACATACCCAAACTCCAAAGAGAACTGTGTGTTGAGTTTCTTCCCCAGTGCTGTCTTTTCTTTCTACCTGAACTCCAGCCAACAGCATATTCATCAGGAACACACTTCAGTAAATGGAGAACACATCTGGGGAATGTGGGAAAACATGAACAAAGTTTAAACTTTTCACTATGGTTAGCATGTCATAAATTCTTTAAAAATGACTGTAATGATTATGATAGGTTTATAATATGAATTAAATTTTTTTAATAATTGCTAAATATGTAAAGCATACCCAGACATCTTATGTTAGCTTATGACATGAAGACATTTAAAAAATCTCTTCATATTATATGGTAAATTTAGGACTATATCTCCAGAAAATAATAATCTTTGACTCAGAAAGAATATGTGAAAGTATTTGGATTTTTGGTCTGGAGTTTAGGATGTGTGTGTGTGTGTGTGTGTGTGTGTGTGTGTGTTCTTCAAATTTGACAGAGAGAGTAAATTTCAGGGATTTGAAAATTAAACCTAAACATATACTGCCATTTATTCACCTACTATCAATACTGAGCAGTTGAAGCTGTGTTCAATGTATAAAACCAATGGCTACATAACACCTATCAGGCATTGTTATAGTTTGGATCTTAGATGTCTCCCAAGCACCCATATGTTGAAGATTTGGTGCCCAGAGAGAGGCTGTTGGAAAGTGAAAGAATCTTTAGGCGGTGGAACCTGGTGGAAGGTGTTTAGGTCACTGGATTGTAGGCAATAATAGGACCTCAGGTCCTTTTCCTTCTTTTTCTTTTTTCTTTTCTGACCATGAAGTAAGCAGTTTTGCTCTTTCACTTCCTCCTTAGCATTACCATCTTGTTTGTCCACCAGAGGCCTAAAAACAATAGGTCTGCCTGAGCATGGGCTGGAACTTCTTTTCTCTTTATAAGCTAACTGTCTTGGTAGTTGACTAACACAGCAACTCCAAAAAACTAGTCAAGTATGTATTTGTCTCAGTTGTCTATTACTGCCTAACAAATCAATGTAATAATTTGTAGCTTCAAATAACAATGATTTAATATTCGTCATAAATCTTTGGGTTGCCTGGGCATTTCTATGTTTATCTGAGAGCACTCATGTGGCTGCATTCAACTGATGGTTGGGCCAGACCAGGTGGTCCAACATTTTGTCACATATATGCAGAGCTCATGGTCAGTGCTTGCTGCTGGCCAGGGAGCTTCAGTGCTCCTGAAAGCTGCACCAGACTTCCACCAACCAAGGATGTTGCAGGCTCTGAGGAAGTAAGAGTAGGGACTGAGAGGACTCTTGAGGCTCCATATCTTGAACTTAATAACTTCATCCATATTATGCAGATCAAAGCAATTCACAGCCCAGCTCAAATCTGAGGGTAGATAACTGTCTTCACTCTTTGATGGAAGGAGCAGCAACAGCACATGGCAAAGCAGCCACAGGGAGATGGAATTCACTGTAGCTATCATTACATCCTCTACTGCAGTGCCAGGCAAAGCACAAATGAACTTCAGAATGGGCAAAGTGTTGAAATCTGTGAAAGGTTTAAAGGAAGGTGAATGCTCCCCTCTAACACTCAAGAACCCCTAATGCCCAAGTTGGTGCACTATCAGACACACAGAAGCCTCTGGCCCTGATGTCAAAGCTGTACCTTTGCCATGTATCTCTCAGGCCTATTAAGGTGCTGCCTTCAAACTCTGGAGATAAGGAACATCAGCACGCATTTCCCTGTGACCTTCACCTAAGAGGCTTTCTCACTCAGAAATGCAATTACAAGCAAGCATTTATCCAGGGACTCCAACCCTAGCCCTTATGGATCAGCCACTCATTCAGTGAAAACAACTATGAGAAAATGTGTTTTCCTGGCCTCACTTTAGGCCAAAGTTCAGATCATTCATTCCTATTTTACAAGAGAATAAGTCATCCAGGGCTTCTCCAGATTCTAGCTGACCCAAACAAACATGTTGTTGCTAAAAAAGATAAATAAACAAACAAACAAACAAACAAAACACTCTTGTCACTGCAGGATTGTTCTGTGGAGTTGGAGCATTTCACACTCCTTTCCAGTCATGTGAGCAAACCTGTAGATGATCCAAAGGTCTGACAGGCACAAAATACAACCCTCCTCAGAATATGAGCTCACCTGGAAAGGTAAGTGCAGCAGGTTGGGAAGCAGCTTCAGTCCTTACTTCCATTCCCTCTCCAATAGCCAGCATTTCCAGCTTAGGGACGTTAACCCTGCTATTTAACTAAGCCCACCTTATCCACCAATATTCTGGCAAGCTATAAAGAGCAGG
This sequence comes from Aplodontia rufa, assembly GCA_004027875.1. Classification (NCBI taxonomy): domain Eukaryota; kingdom Metazoa; phylum Chordata; class Mammalia; order Rodentia; family Aplodontiidae; genus Aplodontia; species Aplodontia rufa. The sequence goes on along the minus strand of PVKS010022023.1, from coordinate 3,393 downwards.
TGTTTCATTCATCTTGGTCCACCATTACTGGCAAGATTTCAATGCAGGCCAACCAGCCACAGGTCCCAACCTAGCAAGATAATTCCTGTGTGTCCTCCCCACAATCATAACTCCATGTAATTCCCATCTCCTCATGGACCATTCCAAGCCATGTGGAACAGTCAGCAATCATGTTCTCAAGGAACAGAACCTGAAGCCAGCTAGCTTAGGCAAGGAAAAAAGGAAAAGAAAGAAAGAAAATTTGGGGAAAGCTATCAGAACTCACAGAATTGATTGAAAGTCTGAGAACTTCTTTTTTTATTATGCTTCTCTGGGTATACCACATACTTCTGATGTTGTGATGAGAGGCTTCAGGAAGCCTTTCTAGTTTAATGGCCTCTAAACTGAGACCTAAGGGAGAAACCAAGAATTTGTTGATATTGGAGTCCAGGAAGATCATCCAGATGTTCTCCCTTTCGTCCTCAGTCTCCTTCAGTTCCAACTCACTCACTTCTACTTGACTTCCAAAGCCATACAGATCAGATTTTCAGGCCTGATGCACCTGGGTGTGCCCCAGTTTGGTCTGGTGGAAAAAGCACTCCTTTGGGAGTCAGGAGATAAATATTGTTGTCCTAGTCCAGGATCTCAGGAATGATATGATCCAGCTCTAGATTTTAGTTCTTTCCAGATAAGGAAAGCATCCAAGTCTTTGACTTTGAAGGCTACCCTGTCTTACATTCTATTTAGCAGCAAGGAATCCCAGTTCCTCTCATGTTATGATTCCAGTTTTATAAAATCATGACATGGTTTGCAGAGTATTCTTAGGGAAGCCACTCTTTACCAAGCATCTATTTAGCCCTAGACCATGTCCCAATGAACCTTAACATTGAGGTTCCTCAATCCCCACTGCAGCCCTGACCCAGAAAGCCAAGACTCCTGCTTAATATCATGGGCTTCAAAACTCTCAGAGAACAAATTTTACCAGTGCTCCAACAAAATTACTCTAAATCCTGCTCCACCCCTAGAGGACAATCCCACCAGGCCCACAGGCCACTGTCAGCAGCATCTATGTCCCTCATCCTTCTGTGGCTCTTCCCTGTTGACATCTGCTACTTATAAACCATCTGTTACCAGGAAGGTTCCTGCCAAAAGCACACCAATACCAACATCTTGGGCTCTACTGCTATTTGGATGCCACAGCAGGACTGGTCTCTCTCTCCAGTTCCAGCACGCACATGATTGCTTAGTCCCAGGCAGCTTAGCCTTCACTGAGAAGATTCCACATGGGCTTTTTTTTCCCCCTCAGTGCTACCTTCCTTTGGTTTCTGCCTTTGTCCAGCACCCACCCACTGCACTAAGTTAATATGTCATATCCTCTTCTCTAAGGGGCACCAAGCCCAGTCTATCTTCCTTCCTCATTTGGCAGAAAACTAAAGCCCCAGGCAGAATCAGTTATATAATCTGCAGGGCCCAGTTCAACATAAAAATACAGGGTCTCTTGTTCAAAAATTATAAAAATTTTATGATGATGACTTTGAATCATTAGTTAGATCAGGTCCATTCTAAGCCCTGTGTGATCATACAGTTTGCACCCCAAGAAGCTGGCCTCAGCCCTGAGGAACTGGATGGGCATCTTTGGGTGGTAAAGAGGCTTTCAAGGGCAACGTCAGGGGTCAAAAGGCTTGAGACACACAGAGAAGAAAGCTGAGAAGCTCTATGTCTATACAGCTTGCCCACAGCTTTATTCCATTCACCCCTCTCAAAAGAGAATGGATAAAGAAAATGTGATAGATACACACAATGGAAAAAGAAGGTGAAATCTTATCATTCACAACAATCCACAAACTTAAAGGACATTATGTTTAGTGAAATAAGTCAAGTGCAAAAAGATAAATAGTGTGTTCTTCATATATGAAATCTAAAAACATTGATCTCATAGAAGTACAGAGGTTACCGAAGGTTGGAGAGAGTGTGCAGAAGGAGAGATTAGTTGATAGGTACAAAGTTAATTAGACAGAAGGAATAGTTCTGGTGTTCTGTTTCATAGTAGCATGACTGAAGTTTTCATATTATGAATTTCAAAACAGCTAATAGAATTTTGGATATTCTCATTGCAAAGAAACATGATAAATGTTTGAAATGATGGATATGCTAATTACTCTTATTTGGTTATTATACATTTGCTCATTACCTATACCTATATCAAAATTTCTCATTGTTTCCCATTAACTAGTGCAAATATTATGAATCCATTCAAAAAATAAAATTTAGCTGTAATCTTAACTATTGCAAAGACTGAGATAGAAAGGCTGAAAATTCAAGTCCAGCCTAGGCAACTTAGGGCTGGGAATGTAGCTCAATGGTAGAGCTTCCTAGGTGTAATCTTCAGTACAACCAAAAAAAAATATTGACACATAACTAAATGATACGTATCAAAAAAAGGAAAACATCTTTCATGACCTTGGAATTTTAACATATTCTTTAACAATTCAGCTGATTTAAAGTTATTGCTATATTAAAAACAATTTTTTGCTGAAAAAAATTAAAAAAAAAATAAAATTTAGAATGAAACCACTATATGACCTAGCTACACCCCACCTCAATATCTGTCCTCAAGGATTAAAATCAGTATATTTTAGTAATGCATACATACCCATGTTTATAGCACAATTCACAATAGCCAAATTATGGAACTAGCTTAGCAGAAGGTCAACAGATTAATGGAAAAAAAAGAAAATATGGTATATATACACAATGGAATTCTATTTAGCCATAAGGAAGAATGAAATTACGTCACTTGAAGGAAAATGGATGGAATTTGAGATGATTATATGAAGTGAAATAAGCCAAACTCTGAAAGTCAAGGGTCATGTTTTCTCTCACATGTGGAAGTTAGAAAGGAAAAATCGGGGGGAAAAAGGTGTTTTGGGTGAGAAAGAATCTCATGAAAATAGAAGAAAGACCACTGGAGTAGAGGGAGGTAGCCGAGGGAGGAAGGAAACAAAGGGGAAGGCCCTGGGGAACAAAATTGACCAAATTATATTGTTGTACTCTGTGCACATACAAATATGTAACAATGAATCCACTATTATGTATAATTAGAAAGCACTAAAAATAATTAATTTTAAAAGATTTTTAAAACTAAACAAAATAAATCTTTTAAAAGCACTCAGCACATGAATTTAACAACTGCATGAAGGAAGGAAGGGAGAAACCAACAAGGCAGCAGAATTGGGATGGGTGCAGGGGTGTTCTGGCTCCTTCTTCATTGTTTCCACCCTTCCTGTCCACCAAACCTGGGCTGTGGGAATTGTTTGCTTGAGGAAATAGAATCATGATCATTTTATAATTAGGTCAGAGTGACTGTCTTTCACCCTTGCTAGGGAACTCAGGCACCACTTGCTTGCTGAGCTT
>PVKS010022022.1:0-34343 GCA_004027875.1 Aplodontia rufa | reverse complement strand
TTAGGGTTTTTAATTCTCCACTAAAGAATTCAAACCAGAAATTCAACACAAATGAGGTACCCCCATCATCAGTCCTGCTTGAAGGTTCCTAGAACAGCTGCTGTGAATCTAAAACACCTCCCCTCTCCCCTGACTCTGTCACACCTGGCCACAACCCAGAGCTTCTGTCTAGAAGACATGACCTTTCCTAGCCTGGTAGCCAGGGAGTCTTTCCTGCAAATCACCCGGTGAGTATCTCTCTCCTCTGCCCCGACCTTCCACTCAACAGACCCAATGCAGAGCCCAGGAGTCAAGAGAGCTGGAGTGGTGGCTCGGCATGCGCAAGTACACGGGTTCAAACCCCAGCACCCACGTACACAACTAAGTGTTGGAGCAACGAAAGCCATGTGAAAAACTCAATAAAAATTGATTCTCTCTGTCTCTTTCTCTCTCTCACTGTCCTTCTCTCTTTAAAAAAAAGAGAGCGAGATTCCAGTAAGTCAGTAGATTTTGAAACAGTGAGTAGGGGCTTTGCTGTCTGGCTCACCTGAGTGATTTCTGGTAATTTTCCATATCCATCAATGATGTTTACACTTTAAAGTTATTTTATTCTTCTTAAACCTTAAAGTAGACTGAGAAAAATATAGTCCATTTAGAAGTGTTTAATCATTGCCTTTTATCATGTGTGTTTAAGAAAAAAATCAATTTCATTCATAAAATGAAATTTCCTATGAAAAACACATTATGCTAAGTGAACTTAACCAATTACCAAAGAACAATATGATGTCACTTACATGAGATATCTAAAAAAGTGAATTTTAGCTGGGTGTGGTGGCACATGCATGTGATCCCAGCAATTCGGGAGGCTGAGGCAAGAGGACCGCAAGTTCAAAGCCAGCCTCAGCAACTTAGGATCTAAGGAACTCAGTGAGACCCTGTCTCAAAATACAAAAATGAAAAGGGATGGGAATGTGGCTCAGTGGTTCAGCACTCCTGGGTTCAATCCCTGGTACCAAAATAAATAAATAAGAAAGAAAGAATTTTGCAGAGACAAAAAGTAGATTGGAAGTTAGGAGATTATTGCCAGGGGCTGATCAGAGAGGGGAAAGCGGAGGTGTTTAATGGGTACAGAGTTTCGAGTTTTGGAGATTAATTGAACGATAATGTGAATACATCCTGATCTGAATGGGAAACTCTCCTTTAAAGGCACAGACTTTCACTTCGGGAAGATGCAGGATGGGGGATGGCTGCGTAATGACGTGAATGTCCTTAGTGCCATATCATTGTACACTAAACATAGTTTTAAAAAAATGGCAAATTTTATTTCATGTGTATTTCACCACAATTTTTAAAGAAGCATTTAAGAAAATGTTGCATATCAAGTAAGATCCCTTCAAACTCAGACCTCTTTCTGAGGCCATCTTCCTGACCTGTCAACTCCTTGAAGCTAGGAAACGCTAGACAAACGTGTTCTTTGGTGGAAAAGAAAAAACCAGAAAGAGGGCAGGTGTGTGGGAAATAGTGAGGGACTGGCACTCTTAAAATCGAAGCCTGGGGCTGGAGCAGTGGCTCAGCGGTTATGACGCTTGCCTGGCATTTGTGAGGACCTGGGTTCGAATCCCAGCACCACACACACAAAGTATCAGAGCCATGAAAACCACGTGAAAAGCTAAATAAAATTGATTCTCTCTCTCTCTCTCTCTCTCTCTCTCGCTGTTCCTCTTGCTGTTTAAAAAAAAAGGTAAGCTGTGACAGAGGTTCCCAAACTTTGACGCGGAGGGCTGAAGCAAGGACTGCGTTTGCATTTCTACAAAGGACCCACTGTGTGCTGATGCTACTGATTTGGGCAGCTCATTTGTGAGCCACTGGCCTATCCAAATCCTTTCAAAGTATCAGAACCGTAGCCCAGGGTTCTCAAAGTTTGATAAATTTCAGTAAAGGGTTCTCGCATTCTGTTGCCATTCCAGATTCCTAAGCCCTATAGAAATTTGCACTTTGTAAAGCTTCCCCAGCGGATTCTGAAGCAGTAGGTTCTCATTCCACAAGCTAAGGAGGATGCACTAATTAGCTCAGTGGTTCCCAGAGTGTCATCTGTGGGTTCACCCCCAGCAGCAGCAGCAGCGCCTGGGTACTAATTAGAAGACCAAATTCCCAGGCTCCACCCAGCCCTCCCGAATCAGATCCTCCCAGGTGGGGCCCAGCAATCCTGGCTTTAGCAAGACCTCTAGGTGGTTCTGATCCACATTAATTTTTTTTTTTTTTAAAGAGAGGAGGGTTGCTGGAGCAGTGGCTCAGCAGTTACAGCACTTGCCTGGCATGTGCAAAGATGTGGGTTCAAACCCCAGTGCCCCAGCACCACTGCCACAGTAAAAGAGAGAATCAATTTTATTTAGTTTTTCATGTGGCTCTTGTTGCTCTGACACGCCAGTCAAGTGCCGTCACTGCGGAGCCACTGCTCCAGCCCCATTAGCTACATCTTTGGACAACACTTTTTCATTGATATGCTGGTGGCTAAACTAATCAAGCTTTTGGACAATTGCATGTGCATTTTCACGGTGTATGTGACCAATTTCTAGATAAAGGAACTATGCATTCTTTCTTTCTGTTGTCCTGAAAATGTGGTTTGTATATTGCTGGGGTTGGAAAAGTTAATGAAGAGAATCAGAAATACTCTGGCACTAGAGGCCATACCTAGCATAATTAATAGAAATTTCAAAGAGGCAAATTTTGGGATTAATGTTAGCAGCTCTGGCCGTGGAAAGGGATTTTTCCCCCCATGTTCTTTTATTGGTGCATTATAGTTTATGTAATGGTGGGATTTATTGCTGCATATTCGTACATGCACACAATTATAACAACATAATTTGGCCAATATTATTCCCTAGTGTTTCCCCTCTCCTCCTGGACCCTGGAAAGTGTTTTCCTGGAATGTGTTGAGTGTACTCTTGTTAAGATGTTCCATCTGGGGCTGGAGCGGTGGCTCAGCGGTTTCGGTGCTTGCCTGGCAAGCACGAGGACCAGGGTTCAAACCCCAGCACCACGTACACAGCTAAGTGTTGGAGCAATGAAGGCCATGTGAAGTACTAAATAAAGTTGTTTCTCTCTTTCTCTCACTGTCCCTCTCTCTTTAAAAAAAAAAAAAAAAGATGTTCCATCTGCCTGTCCCAAGGGAATCACGGAGGCACTAGAAGTGGACAAGGGATCCCAGGTGCCTGTTGGAAACATGTCTGCCTCAAAATCACTTGGGATTGTTAAAAATCATGACCCCGGGGGCTGGAGCGGTGGCTCAGTGGTTCCAGTACTTGCCTGTCATGCACGAGGTTGTGGGTTCAAAATCCAGCACCACATACACAACGTATCCGAGCAACGAAAGCCACATGAAAAACTAAATAAAATATGATTCTGTCTCTCTCTCTCTCTCACTGTCTTTTTCTCTTAAAAAAAAAATTACCCCGGGGGCTGGAGCAGTGGCTCAGCGGTTATGGCACTTGACTGGTATGAGCAAGGACCCGGGTTTGATCCCCAGTACCACATACACAACTTAGTGTCAGAGAAACAGAAAACAGGTGAAAAAATAAATAAAATTTATAAAATTGATTCTCTCTCTCTCTCTCTTAAAAAAAAAAAAATCATGACCTGGCCTCGCATTGTTCTTGGGTGATTTTGAAGTCCCAGATCTGAGAATTACTAAGCCAGATAGATTTGATGTTCTTTCCAAATTCAAGGACTATAAAAAAGAGAATGGAAAGGCTAGTTTCTAAGGATTGGGAAACAATAAAGAACTTCTTCCTTCAGAGGTTTAAACTAAATGGTAATATGGATGATGGAGTTAAGAAATGTGTTCAGGGGGCTGGAGCAGTGGCTCAGCAGTTACAGCGCTTGCCTGGCATGTATGAGGACACGAGTTCAAACCCCAGCACCATGTATACAAAAAGGTGTTGAAGTAATGAAGGCCACATGATAAACTAAATAAAATCGATCCTCTCTCTCTCACTGTCCCTCTCTCTAAAAAAGAAAAAAAAATAAAGGAAAGAAAAAGAAATGTGTTCAGACTGTAGCAGAAAGATTTTGCTGTTAAGAAAGGAAATGTCTTGGAAATAAGGATTATACAACACTGGGCTGAGCTAAAATAGTTGACTCTGGAAGATTCTTTGCTAGATTTTTTTTTTTAAGAGAGAGGGACAGTGAGAGAGAGAGAATCAATTTTATTTAGTTTTTCATGTGGCTTTCGTTGCTCCAACACTTCGTTGTGTACGTGGTGCTGGGGTTTCAATTCCTGTACTCATGCATGCCAGGGAAGCGCCATAACCACTGAGCCACCGCTCCAGCCCCCTTTGCTAGAGATTTTAAAAAGCAAGTGACTCTTCTTCTGTCCAGAATGATACTGCAGAATTATTTTAACTCCCTTCCAGTCATGATTCTGATGTCCAGGCTTCCAGAAGAGCATATTAAACTAATGTGGACTCTTGTGTCCCTCAAGCTTATAAAAGCAATGATGGAAGCTTCCTCTATTAGTCGATTGCTAATAAAAGAGAATGAGCAAGTGGTGGATATCTAAAACTTAACACACTGTTGAGACTTTGGTCGGAAGGGGAGGAAAGGCCAGTTTCTTGCTTACCGGTCACTCAATCCTGTGGGTGACCTAAGAGGCATGAGCTTTTGTCTGAGCATTCCTCCTGTAGAGGCCAAGTCTCCAATAAAAATCAGAAAGAAACTTCTACCTGGCTTTATCTTTCTAGGGCTCTGATTTTGACTTGTGGTTGGAATTAGACATCAAGGCAAAAGGGAAAATCTTGAAGTGGAACGACGGCCAGGAAGGAAGCCTCTGAACAGCGACAGATATGAATAGCAGCGCAGAGAACAGGCCTCCGCCCAGGGTGTGGAGAGGAGCTGAGAGCGAGCCAGGGCAGGGCGGAACCTGGAGTGAACCTGGCTGGGATTGGACTGCAAAAAATAGTCCCAAGGGGACCCCAGCACTTTTTCAGTAAGAGATGTAACCAAAAGTGATGCTGAGCTTATGAAAACCCTTCCAGAGTCCCGAAAATTCAGCGGACTCTTCTCAAGGAGCAAGCTTCAAACCTGCAGCAAAGTGCTTTAAAACACTGACCCTCCAGCCCAGTGACTTGAATGGAAACCCTCCTCTGCCACTCAACTGGGGGCAGGTTGTGTGACACCTCTGGGCCTCAGTTTCCTTGCTTGAAATTGGAGGACAGCAATCTCATGAGATAATGACTGCGTACAGGCGCTGGCACACTATCAGTGCACAATAAATGTTAGGTTTTTACCATGTGCCAACAGAGGTGCACGAGTCACCTCTCAGACCCCCTACAGCGACGCTTCCCAAATGTGTGGTGGGACCTGGCACCAATGTGTAACACTGAATGTTAACTAGGAAGCTTTCAGCATTCCTAGTGTCTTGGCCTCTTTTTTGTTGTTGTAATAGAATGCTTGAGGTTGGGTAATTTATAAAGGAAAGAAATTTACATTGGTTTAGGGTTTTAGAGGCTGGGCAGTCCTCTGTCAAGGGGCCACATCTATATGGGGCTCATGCGGCTTCTTGGCGTGGTGGAAGTCAGCAGGGTAAGCAGGACGTGAAGAAGAGGGAAATGTGACCAGGACCCTGGCTCTGGAACAACTCCTGCCCTTGGAGAACCCTCTCCCACCAGGAAGTCGCTCATCCCTCTTGATGACCTAACCACCTTCAAGGCCCCTCTATGGCATTTGAATTTCAACATGAGTTTTGGAGGGGACAAACCATATTCAAACCCTGGCACGTGGTGAAGTGAGGGATAAGAGCACTGTTGTGCCACGTAGGGGTGTTCCATTGCCGATGCCCTTTAGCTTCAGGATGCAGGACGTCCTCAGCTTTGGGAAATAACCATGGGGTGGAAGGAGCTTAACACTTCCTGTTCTCTGCGGCTTTCAGTTAGTCCTTGGTTTTGTTTTTCTTGTTTGTTCGTTTTGTTTGTTTTTCCGTGAAATCCAAGGGCCTGGGAACCATTCTTCTAAAGGGCGAGTAGAAGCGCGCAGAAGGCTGGGTGGAGCAAGCACCAGCGATTCTGCCGGACGCGGGCCTCGAACTTGGCGGCAGGTCCTCTGCTTCTCTGACCAGCTCTGGCTTCTCATATTTCTTCTCATGTTTTTATCCCTTCGCCAACTTCTCCCTCCCTTCGCGTGTTTCTTATTCTCCTTCTCGGGTCCCGTTTCTCCTCCCGCCTCGCATATTTCACGTGTGTTCCTGGTTTTGCTCAAGATTCCTTTTTTCCAGCCACAGGTGCCGCATCCCCAGGTGTTCTGCCCACTCAGGTGACAACAATAGAGGTCACCCATGCTATACAAGGTGGGGTGGCCACTCCCTGCCAGGTGAGACCTGTGCTGAGAACACAGTGACACACATGGTCCTCAGGCTTGACCTCTTTGTCTGTAGATGAGTGACCTGTCACTCACTGAGATGTTCCCTTTAGCACCAGAGGGTCATTCCTGCAGTGGGAGATTTACTCCCCAGAGAGCACTGGCAGGCCATTCGTCCCAGGTTGCCATTGAAAGCCCCACATCGCAGCATCCTTGCCAGTAATCCCTGATGAACAGGGTCAGATGGCGACCCAGCAGCCTTTACAGGACTATTGGTCAAAGATTAGTCACAGGTGGGAGAGATGAAAGCAGCCAGTGTCATTTACCGCCAAGCACAGAGAGCTGGGTGATGTCTGGGAGCTGCCTTCGCACGTGTCCACTGGGAAGCTCCAACGTGAGTCCGGCTGGGGTCCACCTCCCCCCGAGATCAGGGGAAATGGGTGTGAGAGGAGCCTGAATCTACTCACAAAGCCAATTTCCTGACAGTAAGTATTCTTAGACACAAGAATGAGTTTCTAAGACAAACTAGGCATTGTCCTTGGAGGTCTTCAGTGCAGAAAATTCCGGAGGGCTGTAGGAGTTTAGGCGTGGCTCTGGAACTGATGGGATGCGCAGACGGTTCCCAGACTCCTTGAAGCCCCAGGATGTGCTTCCATCCACCCGTCTAGGTGGACCTGTGGCTTTCCCTGGCCTCTCCAGCCTGCAGCCAACGCTTGCGAGGACGGAGGAGAGCGGTTGATCGCAGTCTCTTGGGAAACCAGCCTTGCATCTCCAGAGGCCACGGGAGGAGGGACCAGCCTGCCGCTTGCTTCCCCCCAAGGACAGTTTATATTTAGAAAATGTTTTTTGTTGCTCAATTTAAGGACAACAATGTTAGAAATTTTAAACAGGGAGAAAAATTCCCTCTGTCCCACTGCGACTGATGGAGTGGCCAACTGCTCTTCCCACTCACTGCCCTGAGGCTCCCAGGATGTCACCATGGTTAGCCTGGTGACCTGGTTTCATCCCTGTCACATTCTTACATTATGGCCACTGGTCCTATTTATTTATTTATTTTAAGAGAGAGTCAAGGTTTTTCGTTGTTTTCCACCTGGTTTTTGTTTTTCCTCCACTTAGCTGTGTATGTGGTGCTGGGAATTGAACCTGGGTGCTCACACATGCCAGGCAAGCGCTCCGCCTCTGAGCCACCTCTTCAGTCCTGGCCATTGGTCTTTATTGAGGAATTAAAGTAAAAAGCAGAGCAAACTTTTTTTTTTAATCCTAGTTAATTGAGTTATTTCTCATTTTAGCTTACTTTCCATCATGAAATTGTCATACATTCTGGGAAATCAAGCTGAGCCAACTGGTGAATCGTGGTTAAAAGGATAGGCTTTGGGGTTGGTGGTGTGCTCCTGTCGTTTAGGGATCTCCCCCTTTCATGTAGACAGTTCTGTTGGTTGGAAACTGAGCAGCTTCTCCACCAAATCTAAGCATCGTTTTCCACTTTGCTATTCTGGTGTGCTACTTATCGCTGATCCTGATCCCAGGCCCAAGGACAGAGGCCACTAACTCTTTGCCTGATCAATAGGCTATTTGGCTAATCTCCTCCTGATCAGCCCCCTACAGGGCTGCCCTCCACCAGTGGTTAGCAGTCGCTGGCCTAACCCTGACACTCCCCTCACCAAAGCCCACGACACACAGTCTCAGCGTGGACAACTCTACATTTTCACAACTCAGTGGGTTATGAAAAATTTAACCAGTTGCAACCAAAGTAATAAGACTGGGGCCAGGAAAAATCCTTAACTCAAAGGATAGCACCTGGATTCTTGTATGAACAGTTTTTTCAGGCCTCCTATGTATCTATCTATACATATGTACTTGTGGTTTTACTTTTGGGTGTGAGTTAGATGTAATAAGTTATGCTTGGGAGTGGTATAAAGTACAAGATCCTGCAGAGATACTGATTCTGTATTTAAGAGGTGGGTGTTTCAAGCCCAGAGCCAGAGAGCAGACCACACTGTGGGAGCCAGGGAAGAAGCCCACTTGCCTGTTAACATGAGATTTAGCAATGAGCCTGAGGGTTTCCCCCACATGGATTCTTCTTTTAAGAAAAGGAAATGTACTGGGTGTAGGGGCACACGCCTGTGATCCAAGCAACTTGGGAGGCTAAGGCAGGAGGATTTCAGCCTCAGTAACTCAGGCCCTGAGTAACTGAGCAAAATCCTATCTCAAAATAAAAATTAGAAAGGGCTGGGGATGTGTCTCAGTGGTTAAGCACGGCTGGGTTCAATCCCTAGTACCAAGGGAAAAAAATAAAAAAGAGGAACATGGCTTTTGTGTAATTTTGCTTTCTGCTAGGTACTCATTCAGAGTTCGAGGTCAAAGTGTTGTTAGAGGCGCCAGAGCTGCTGAGATCACTCTGTATTTTGTGTTCTGTTTATACGAAGGAGACACTTACTTTTTCCACTTTTCCAAATCATAGCTTTATCAGTAAGCCCCATGCATGCGTCACAAGCATTAAGTGCATTCGTAGAACTGTTTTTCTGATTTTGTCTTTTTGCCTCCCCCGCCCCCCCGCCAGTTCCCCCACAGTCTTGCTCTGTTGCCGTGTGCACCGTCCTGGGTCTGTGACCTTCCCACTCTTGGGTGCCTTCCCGCGTGTAGACTTCGCATACACAGCTTGGCTGTGATACTGCTCTCCTTTCCCTTATTTTGAACTCAGCGTGTTTTTGAGCTCAACCACGTGGAGAGAAGCATCTTGTTTACTGCTTCTGTCTGCGGTTTCGTTTTTTCATCCTATGCACACGCCACGTTTGATACCCAAATTCCCACTCGGAGACAGATTATTGTTGACATTGGCAGTTGATGCTCCTGCAAACGCAGTGACTTGAGTTTCTTTGGGCATCTGTCAGAGAGATTCTCTGGGGTGTCACCAAGAAACAGTACTGCTGGGTCACACAGAGAACGTCTGTGTACATATTTTACTAAACACCGCTCATCTCACCCTCAGGAGGGACGGCAGCTGGTGATTTGTAGTGCAACCCATGCTACTTCCTGTCAGCACAGGCTGCTATCCACCTTTTTATTTCTGGCCAGTAAAATAGTTGTAAGGTAGGGTCTCACCTTAAACATAATCTGCAATCCTCTCATTATTATTGAGTTTGAGTCTTCTTGTATATTTCTCAGCCATTCCAGTTTCACTTCTATAAATTTCTTTTTTGGAACCAGGGATTGAATCTAGGGGCATTTAGTCACTGAGCCACATCCCCACCCCTTTCTATTTTGAATTTGAAACAGGGTCACACTAAGTTGCTTAGGGCCTCGCTAAGTTGCTGAGGCTGGCTTTGAACTCACAATCCTCCTGCCTCAACCTCCTAAATCACTGGAATTACAGGCATGAACCACTGTTTCTGACTTATTTCTATAAATTTCTTGTTCATATATTTGTCCTTTTTTGTTTAAGAGAGAGGGACAGTGAGAGAGAGAGAGAGAGAAAGAATCCATTTTATTTAGTTTTTCATGTAGTGTATACACACTTCGTTGTGTACGTGGTGCTGGGGTTTGAACTCGTGTACTCGCGAATGCCAGACAAGCGCTGTAACTGCTGAGCCACCACTCCAGCCCTGTTTGTCCATTTTTCTATTTTTTTGCTGATCTGCAAAAGTTCTACTGATATTTTAGATTTTAATCTTTTATCCTGGTTTTACAAAAGATCTTCCAGTCCATTACTTACATTGTCTAGCGTATCTAATTGTGGAGAGAAACTTTGGATGGCATCACGTCCATTCATTTTTCCTTTGAGATGGGCCCTTCCTGTACCCCTGCTTGAATCGGCCAGCGTTTGCCACATGACGCCCCAAGGGAGGTGGCCTGCACCAACTCTGACCCCTCACTGGCTGGTGCAGCCTCTGGGAGGCTTGCCGAGGGTGCGCCCCGTGGTGTCTCAGGGATCCCTGCAGCAGGAGGGAACAAGCCCTGGGTGTTCAGCTTTCTGACCTCTGCTTCGTATTTGCCAGTGCCCAGTGGACCAAAGCAAGCCATGGCCAAGCCCCAGGGCAAGGAGTGAGGAGACTCTACCTCCTCGAGGGAGAAGCTGAAAGGCAGCGTTGTTCCTCTCAATCCAAGGCGCTGTTCCCAGCTCCTACTGCTGTTTCTCCTACATTTCCTTTTAGTAGCTTTGTGGTCTTATAATTATTCACTTTTCTTTATATTGTTGTGATTTTTAATTTACTTAAATTATTCAGATCCTTAAATATTTAATGTACAATCATATAATTACATTTGTTACATGATATACTCATGTAATTATGTGCTATTATTAAAATATACTTCAATCTTCAAACAAATCTATTTTTTTCATAGCAAGTCACATTTTCCCCAAGATCTATTATTAAATCACCTCCCCCCCCATCTATGATGCCAGTTCTATCATATACCTATACCCCAGGTATATGTGGTTCTCTTTCTAACCTCCTTATTCCTTCCATGTTCTGTTGACTCTCCTTACGTTTGTTTTTGTTCAATTTGTGTTTTTGTTTTTGCAGTGCTGGGGATGGAACCCAGACCTTGGGCAGGCTAGGAAGTCACTACTGCTGTGCTACACCCCCAGCCCCTCTTGAGGCTCTGTAACGCAGGTGGCTGTCTGATAGAGTTAGTCCTTCTTTGCTTTTCTTTCTCAGAATTCCCTTGGCTATTATTAGATGTGTGATTTTACTCTTACTTACAAACATTACAGTTATTTTTTTTCTAATTTAATACTCATCTTGAGGGACTGGAGTGGTGGCTCACTGGTAGAGCACTTGCCTGGCATGTACAAGGACCTGGGTTCGATTCCCAGCACCACATACGCAACTAAGTGGAGGACAAATAAAAACCAGATGAAAAAAATTAAATGAACTCTCTTTCTCGCTTACTCTCTTTAAAAAAATCATCTTCAGATTTTGGTGAAAATTACAATGATTTAGAGATTAATTTAGGGACAATTAACATCTATTCTGTGCTCAGTTGGCCAGTTCATAAATATAGTACGATAAATATATTTCTATTACTTGGTTAGTCAGTCTTTTATATTCTTTATTTTATTTTTGTCTATAATTCCATGTGATTTCTTTTTTTTTTTTTTTTTTTTGGTTAGGTTAATCATAGATACTTTACAGTTTGGGTGGTATTTATTTAACTATATCAAACAATGTGGCTCCCCCGACCCTGGGCATTTTCCCAGACTTCAAATGATGGTGATGCAGCCTAATGGAATAGTTAAGATGTTGTAATAAAACTCTGAATCTGTGTACAAAGCTTGTTATCCGGTAATATTAATATCTAAGATGACATCATTTATCATGCTTTCTAAAATGCACCAAATGACTAGTTTCAAAATGAGATCACCTGTTGAAGTATTCACCCAAGAGATTTTAATAGATCTTTCTCCCCCAGTAAACGCAGGAGGTCAGTTCTCAGTAAAACACACAAAGGCAAAAAAAAGGTCATGAACTACTCTCTCCGAAATCTCCTTTATTTCAACAGCTCCTGAGTGTTAGAGGGAATTAATTGCTCAACTGTAAAAGCTGGGTCCCAGAGAAGTTTCAGAAACCAGCCAGATGGGAGAGTTTTATGGCCCACGTGGTCTCATACCCTAGCAATGAGAAACCAGAGGGGGAGAAAAGGCTTACAATTCTTTGTCAGCACAATGACTATAATTTTCCTTTGTTCTGGGGGATAAAAACCGGGAAAGATGAAGGCTAAACTTACGTACCTGAATTTTCATAATGTTGGGTGCTTGGGGTTGTCATCACTTGCTCAGAAAAGGATTATAACTGCTTGCCATGTTTGCAGAGGGAAAAGAATGTAATGAACCCTTGAAGAAACACATGTTTAGACAGTTTAAGAGTGCTTTGTCTTACAGATGCACGAATGTGTTCAGCAGAATGGTTACTTGGTCTAAGGAGCAAATATCATATGTATTCTTTTTTTTTAAAGTGAGAATCAATTTTTATTTAGTTAGTTTTTCATATGACCTTTGTTTCTCTCACGCTTAGTTATGTATTTGGGGTGCTGGGGTTCAAATTCGGGTCTTCATGTATGCCAGGCAAGTGCTCCAACCTCAGAGACACCTCTCCAGCCCCTCATGTGCATTCTTTAAGATTCTTTTCTTATTTTTAAAGAAAGAGGGACAGTGAGAAAGACAGAGAGGGAAAGTGAGAATCAATTTTATTTAGTTTTTCATCTGGTTTTTGTTGCTCCAATACTTAGTTGTGTATGTGATACTGGGGTTTGAACCCGCATCCTTGCACATGTCAGTCAAGTGCTGTAACCGCTGAGCCACCGCTCCAGCCCCCTTTTCTTATTTTTGCGTCTCTTGTTTTGATTGCATGTGTTGTGTTTTAATCCTTCCCTCTTATACATTCATTTTTTGTTTGTTTAAAGAGAGAGAGAGAGAGAGAGAGAGAGAGACAGAATCAACTTTAGTTTTTCATTTGATTTTTGTTGCTTTGATACTTGGTTGTGATATGGTGCTGGGGTTTGAACCCAGGTACTTGCACGGGCCAGGTAAGCACAATACTGCTGAGCCACTGCTCCAGCCCCATACATTCATTTTTAATATGTGGATCCACTGCCATATTTCTGTCACTGACAATGTGTGACATGATGCATCCTGGGTGGCTCAGTTAAGTAGCAGCTTTCCACTTGGTTGAAGGACCGTGGGCAAGCCACACTTCTCTTAGTCTCAGCTTTCTCCTAGCTATTTCTTTAATTGCCATGAAAATTGGAATGGATAAGAATTTTGGTTTGTCGACATGATAAAAGGCTCACAGATAAACTGAGTTATCTGCTTTTCATGTAGACCCCAAAGTGACTTTACCAGAATCATACTGAACATCGAAGGAATTAATTGGATGAGCTCTCAGACTGACACACAGACGCTCTGATGCCCTTCTCAGCAGCGAGGCTGAAGCAGCGACAGCCTTCGCTTGCTCAGGCAGGCTTGCTGCTAAGGGGGCGGGAAGAGGGAGAGAAACTAGACAATCAAAGCCATTCCAAAGGTAGAATGTAGAGACTTTAAGCAATCAAACAATATCTATTGCTTACCTAGCAATCAAGACATCATGTCTGCATTCCCTAGTAGCTTGGCATGGTTAAAGGAACCCTCATTGGGGGCAAGGGACCCTGTGCCTGCAGCTCCTGCTGAGACTGCACCACACCCCTTAGAACCACTGACAGCCCCCAGCACCCGTGTCTCTGCATCATTCCACGTTTGGCTTTTTTTTTTTTTAATTTCTTGCAATTCCTTGAGAATCTACCCACTGGGCTGGAGCTACCCGGGTCCTGACATTCCTGGCTAACCCTTCTGCATTCTTCAGATCCACTCCTGTGGCTGTCGAGGCGGCCTTGCCAACTTCATCCTGCCGGTAGCCCCTGATTCTGCCGTGTTCTGCAGTACGGGACCCTCTAGGCTGCTCTGGCACGTTGGGGCTTCCACTTCTACATCCTGGATGCCCTAGCGGGGGCCTCATCTGTTGTCTGAAGCCACCCTGCAGCCTGTGCTCTCCTGGATCTCGACCTTTCCTGGGACCCACAGTTGTGCCTTGTTATGACAGATATGGGTTTTAGTCCCTTCATCACTCTGACAGGTCGCCCATGATCAAGTCCAGAATGTGGCTTGCTGCTTTGTGGTGTCAATAGCAGAGACCACCAAGCAAGAGCAATCTCTTCTTTGTTCTGAGACTGCTGGGGTTCTGGGCTGCCACTGACGACTCCTGCTGAGGCTTTTCTGGAGTGAGCGCTATGGAGTCCTTAGAGACCAAAGGTGGTAGAGGCAGGAAGAATTGACCTCCAGCAGAAGTGAACATTTTTTTTTCTAGAATATGAGAAATACCCATTCTTTGGGTGTCATACCAATTTAAGGACACAATTCCCAAGAGTCAACATCACTGTGGCGCTGGGGTTACAGAGTTTCACTCTGAGAGATTACTGGGACAGACACGGTTGTTCAGGGTCGAGTTCCTCTCCCTTGCCCCACATCTTCTTCCTCCTCTCTCTGTGAGTGACACCACTGTACAGCCAGCAACCAGATCTGGAAAACTCCTCATCCTAGTAGAAAACTGCTGAGTGTTTCTGAAAGCTGTGTCGCTGCTTTGGGCCCTCTCTATGACACTTATCTCAGGCCCTTCTTCTGTCTCACCTGGAGCAATGCAAGGATTCTTCACCTGAAACGCCCAGCCAAAGCTTGCCCTTCTCCACCCTAATCTAAGGCTTCTTGCTGCCCCAAGAACTTCATGCTTCTTAGCCCAGCAGCCGGAGTTCTCCACTAATTGACCATCTCCCATCATTCACTACCGTGTACCCCATGAGGCATGGCAAAGAAAGCCCCATTATTACCCTGATCTGATCTGATGTTGCACCTCTCAGATTAAATTCGGTGCCCGGCGCAACAAATGACCCTTTGCTTAAACATGCCACATATTTCTGCCTTTAGCCTGAGCTCAGGAGTTTCCTTTGCCTGGACTTCCTGTCACCTCCCATCTCTTGTCAAGCTGACCTCAAATATTCCTGCCATCCCACCAGTCAGGACATTGCTCTTCTTTGTGCTGCCATGGCATTTAGCACCTTTGATCTAGTAATGCTCATGGTTGGTTATGGTCTTCCTTTCCTACCAGCTTGTAAGTTTCTTGAGTCCAGAGAAGAGTCCCGAGTCTTTTTTATGGTCAACCACAGCCATTGGTAATTGCGGGTTGTCAGGAATATTTGCATGATAGCTCACACCTGTAATTGCAGTGACTTGGGAGGTTTAGGCAGGAGGATTGTGAGTTCAAAGCCAGCCTCAGCAACTTAGCAAGGCCCTTAGGCAAATTAGCAGGACCCTGTCTCAAAAAAAAAATATATATATATATAAAAGGCTGGGGGCATGACTCAGTGGGTAAGCGCCCCTGGTTCAGTACCCAGTACCCGCCTCCAAAATCTCTTCAAATATGTACCCAAAAGTCCACTTCCAAAGCTTGATACTTACAGGCACACCTATGCACACATGCCCAGGAACATGAATGTACATGTTTGTATACATGTATACACATATGCACACCACCCTTGTGTACTTACACACATTCATGGACACAGAGTCACAAGTCAAGCATGTGGACATGTACACACACTTGCATCACAGACAAACCTATATATACATTCATACATGAGCATATACATGCACAATTAAACCCACACAAGTATGCACACGAAGGTTCAACATGAATTCATGCACCCCCACACATATGCACACATATGTGCCCATGCATGTGCACATAGGGACACACACATTATCATTCCTGAGAAAGAAGAGGTTGCATGTATCATGGTGAGGGAGGTAAGGCATTGGGGTTGGATTAGGGATGCACTTGTTTCAACATCTGACAGCTTTGTTAGGAGAAGGAGCTCCAGGTGACATTCTGGCTTGTTAGTCCCTTGGCTTGGAGATCAGGTGATTTCACTAATAGGAAACTGAGAGAACCAACTGGTGATTGGCCCCACCCCCTTTAAGCCACCCCCACCCCCCATCTGGGGGCGTGAGTTGCAGAGTGGGCAGGGACAGGTCAGGGCTGGGTCAGGTGGAAGGCTGCCATGCCCCAGGCTGCTGTGAAGGGGATTTATTTGCTACCCCATCAAACATGCAGTGAAGTTGATATTGTAGTCCCCACCTGCTGGCTTGCTTTCTTGATTGGCACGTGGATCAGGCAAGGAAGGGAGCAGCATCTGTGGGCGCCGTTTAAGGCTCTAAGAGAAGTTGGAAACTGAGGACAGAGCTTGGGTGAATCCCCTCCTCTCCGGCTCATCAGATGGCTTCAGACTCACGTAAGGTAAAGAGGCTGAGGAAATTCCCTCTGGATGTGCATTGGTGAGTCTATTTACTAATTGTCACTTGTGAGACAGTGCAGCTGACCCCAAAGATGTACACGACAGTTCTTGGCTTTCTCAGGACTTAGGATTTCATTGAACAAAAGGCCACAGTCACATTTACCACGGTTTTTTTACAACTGAGTGGGCTGGTAAGGCTCTCCGGTCTGTCGGTTGCACCTGCCTGGGGAGCTGGTTTCAAACCCTGCGGTATTCGCTTTCCTCCCCTGGGTATGACATCATTGTGTTGGCCACAGTGCGGCAGGCGTGTCATTCAGAGGAGCTGTGTTTTCTTCGTTGTAATCTGCTACTTCTGAAGCTGTGGTAAAGTGGCCATGAGGTCACCAGCGTGCACAGTGCAGGATAGAATGGCCTCTTGCTTTGTGTCTTGGTTGCACTTGGTGCTGCCAAGTCTTTAAGGCTCAGACAAATTCAGGGAAGATTCTAGATTGGTTAGGGTCAGGTTGAAGGGTTAAAAGGGAGGGGTCTGTTGGAGGGAGCCGGCTGGGGAGCCGGTCAGGAACTATGACATCCAGAGAGCTTGGAGGCTACTTTACAGCCTAGTGACCAGCTGGTGTCTGGCTCCACCAAGGAAAGACAGAATGGAAACAGGCTTAGGCTGTGTAGAGGGATTGAAGGTCTTGGATGGATGACACAGGGACTTAGTGAAATCAACTTTTCTTGAAGAGCTTGACAATTAAAATAGATTTTTAGCCCACCTAGCATGGCTGTCTCAGAAAGAAGCAATAAATCCGTAA
Organism: Aplodontia rufa; assembly: GCA_004027875.1. Lineage (NCBI taxonomy): Eukaryota > Metazoa > Chordata > Mammalia > Rodentia > Aplodontiidae > Aplodontia > Aplodontia rufa. The sequence continues at coordinate 17,397 of PVKS010022022.1, read as the reverse complement.
CACTAAAAACATCCTACCCGCTCCGTCCTCATCAGGAGAGGGTTTATGGTTTTGTCTTTGCTTTGCCCTGGGGAATCCAGCAATTACTGCATGGTCTTAGAAGATCCGCTTGGAGAGAAGCTGTCCTGTGGAACCAACCCCTGCGGGGAATATCACAGCCATCTCTCCCTCCATTGAGAGGGCCGTCCTTCTCAGAGGCTGTCCTGCTGGCTTTGATCCATAGCATACGTTTCTTTTGTAAAAAAAACTATACCTAGATAGAACAAATACTTCTAGAATCGATGCTATTTTTGAGACTATGAAACTGGAATGGGAATCTCAAAATGTGAAGGATCACAGAGATATCATTCCTGTCGGTCCAGTCAATCTTTCTGATAACATCCATGACAAGTCACAGTGGACCCTGACACTGTCCCCCACCCAACCTCCACCAGGCAGGTGAAGTCCCTGCTTCTCACACCAGCTCAGTTTCCAAAAATGTGGCACATGCCTCTGCTGGAGTTTGAGGCGATTTTAGTGACAGATGGATGACCTCATTTTTACTTTAATACTTGGCTGTTTATTCTCTTACATGTTAGAGAAATAATCAAAGGGGTAGATATTTCAGGAAGATGCGAGGAGAGCTGAGAACAGCATGAACAAAGGAACACAGCCTGCACTTGCTACTTGTAAACAAGAGGGAGAGAACTATTCAAAAAGCACGACAAGGGGATCAAGAGGGACACAGAAGTAAGTTTAGGTAGAAAATGTGCAGTCTGTCAGGAAGGACTTGAAATCGAAAATAAATATGATGAATGGCATGTTAGTAATGAAACACGGGCTTTGGAGGAAAAAAGGTGGAATTATGAGATGCAGTTGCTGACGGCTCTGCCGGTGAATGCAGGGATTCTTTTGAAGCTCAGGGGAAATGGGATCCTGGCGATCTAGGGGTTATGATGGTGTCACCAGTAATTAAATCATTCACTGATAGTAGTCAATCCTCTGGCAGGGGCTGAATAAGTTACTTCCTATCAAACTTGCTTCTGAAAACAACTAGAAGCCAAACAACTCAAAATAAGCGATCTTTTTAAGACACTGGAGAGCTACCAAGGTATTGAAAATGTACAATACCAACATTAGAATATTTTCTCTGACCACAGTAAAATCAAGCTACAAATAGATAAGAAGAAGCTAAGGAGAAAATTCCCATATGTTTGGAAATTATGCAATACCCTTATAATGCTCACAAGTTAAAGAAGTAATAGAAATTATACAAATTAGAAAATGCCTTGAATTAAGTCATAATTTAATTTCTATATTTCAGAACTTATGGGATGCAGTTAAAACTGGACTTAGAAGGAAATTATAGTTTTAAAATGAAAATATTAGAATTTTTTTAAAAGGCTAGAAATCATAAGTTAAGAATCCATGTAAAGAATTTAAAAATAATCAGAAAATTGTCAGGTGCCCTGGCATACGCCTGTAATCCCAGTGACTTGGGAGGCTGAGGCAGGAGAATCACAAGTTCAAAGCCAGCCTTAGCAGCTTAGCCAGGCCCTGAGCCCCTGAACAACTTAACAAGACCCTGTCTCAAAATTAAAAAAAAAAAAAAATTATATATATATATATATATATATATATATATAAAGGCAGGGGATGTGGCTCAGTGGTTAAAGACCACTGGGTTCAATCCCTGGTACAGTTAAAAAAAAAAATCAGAAAACAAATCTATTCTAAAAAGAGGGAAATGAAAGACCAGAAATCAGCAAGGTAGAAAATAAATCTACAATTAAAAAATAACAATGCCCAAATGGCAAGACAAATTAACATAGAGAAGATATACTATAATTTTTAAAAAAGATATAATATTGAACTTATATTTTAAAAAATAAGAATATCATGAAAAAACATCGTGCCCATAAATTAGAAAATTTCAATGAAGTGGACAAGTTACTTTTAAAATCATGATTTGCTTCTCTCTTTCTCTGTCTCTCTCACTGTCCCTCTCTCTTAAAAAAAAAAAATCATGATTTGCAAAAACTGACAAAAGAATTTTAAAATCCTAATATACCTATAAGTAATAGAGGAATTAAATCTTGTAATTAAAAATGCTATTACAAGCCAGGCATGGAGTCACATGCTTGTAATCCCAGCTACCCAGGAGACTAAGGCAGAAGGATCATAAGTTCAAGGGCAATTTGGTGAGACCCTGTCTCAAAATAAAGAGGTTGAGGATGTAGCTCAGTGGCAGAGCATCCTTGAATTCAGTCCCAGGTACCCCCCCCCAAATTTCCAAATGCTATGACAACAACATCAATTTTAGATGATTTTCCTGCCTGCCAAATTGTTCCAATCATTTAAGGAATTTCCTACAAAGAATAGAATAAAAAGGAAACACTTCTCATGTTTTATAATACCAGCAAAATGTTAATATCAGGGTTTTAAATTTTATTGATTTTTTTCCAATGGTCCATCTTTGGTTTTATTGATTTTTTTTTTTGTTTTCTTTTTCCAATTTCATTGATTTTTGTTCTTTATAATTTTCATCCTTCAGCTTGCTCTTAGTTTCATTTATTCTCATTCTAGTTTCAAAGAAGCTTAGACAAGTGATCTCAGATATTTTCTTTTCTAATGTGAGTGTTTAATGCTGAATTTTCCTCTAAGAACTTCATCCACAACCCATAAATTTTGAAATATTGTGTTTACATTTTTATTCAGTTCAAAATATTTTTAAAATTTTCTTGATTTTTTTTTCTTTTTTATGGTTTGGATGTGAGGTGTCCCCTGAAAGCTCATTGTGAGACAACACAAGTAGGCTTAGAGGTGAAAGCTTTGGGTTATGAGAGCCTTAACCCAATCAGGGAGTTCATTCTGATAGTGGTAACAGAAGGCAGGTGGGGCGTGGCTGGAAGGGGTGGGTCCCTGGGGCAGTGCCTTCCGGAATATATTTTGTATCTGGGGAGTGGAGTCTCTCTCTGCTTCCTAATTGCAGGGCCCTGAGTCATTTTCCTCTTCCACACTCTTCCGATGTGATGTTCTGTCTTGCCTCAAGCCCTGAGGAATGGGGCCAGCCTACTATGTACTGAGACCTCTGAAACCATGAGCCCCCAAATAAACCTTTTCCTCTTCTAATTGTTCTTGTCAGGTCTTTTAGTCACACCAGTGAAAAAGTTGACTAAAATATTTTCTTATAGACACTGAACTATATCAAAATTAGAAACTTCTATTCACCAAAAAAATCATATTAAAAGGGCAAAGTAACAGAGTGGAAGAAATTATTTATAGCACAGCTAAATGACAAAGAACTTGGATCCTGATATATAAAGAACAAAACAATTAAAAAAAGACAACCAAGAGAAAAATGGGTAAAAGTAAAAAATAAAGTTAGTTCACAAGAGAGGATATCCAATTGGCCAGTCAATACATGAAAAGCTGCTCAATCTCAGTAGTCACTGAAGATGTGTAAATTAAAACCACAGTCAGATTCCTGTCTGTTCTCACAATGGCTGGCTGGCAAACTGAATGCTGGAGAGCGTAGAGATCAACTCTCATGCAGAGTTAGTAGAAATATTACTTGTACTGACTCTACTGAACACCTAAGTGTCCTTAACTTTGCAATTCCACTCTTATGTAAACACTCAAGAAATGCAGAAAGTAGGGCTAGAGTTGGGGGTTTGGTGGTAGAGTGCTTGCCTGGCCTGCATGAGGACCTGGGTTCAATCCCCAGCACCACATATACAACTATGGGGAAGAAAAACAAAAACCAGATGAAGAAAGAGAAAAATAAAATTAACTTGTACTCTCCCTCTTTAAAAAAAAAAAAAAGGAAAGGAAATGGAGATAGTATGCCCCAAAGACAAAGTTCAACAGTAGGTTTATTCATAATGCTTTGTGATAGGCTGAATAATGGCACCCCAGAGGTGGATGTGGCCTAATCCCTGGACACTGAATATGTTAACTCTCACAAGATGAAAGGGTCTTTGAGCATGTGATAAAGTTGTTCTTGAGGTGAAAGATTAGTCTGGATAACCCAGCTGTTCCAATATCATCACAAAGAACTTTTTTTTTGTACAAGGATTGAACCCAGGGATGCTTAACCCCTGAGCCACATCCCCAGCCCTTTTGTATATTTTATTTTGAGAAAGCATCCCAGTAAGTTGCTTAGGGCCTTGCTAAATTGCTGAAGCTGAATTTGAACTTGTGGTCCTCCTGCCTTAGTGTCCTGAGCTGCAGGGATTACAGACGTGCATGACCACGCCTGGCATCATCAAAAAACAAACAAAAAAAAAACTTTATATGAAGGGCACAGGAGGATGAAAGTTAGGAATAAGAAGGGAAGCAGAGTTCATAGAAGAGAAAAAAATATTAGGTTACTAGCTTTGAAGATGGAGAAAGGGGGGCTGGAGAGTGGCTCAGCGGTTATGGCACTTGCCTGGCATGCCTGAGACCCAGGTTCAGCTCCCCACACCACATACACAATGAAGTGTCAGAGAAACAGAAAACAGATTAAATAAATAAATAAAAATTGATTTGTTCACTCTCTCCCTCTCTTTAAAAAAAAAAAAATGGAGAAAGGGACCATTAGCCAAGGACCTAGGTGGCCTCTCTCACTCTTAAAGACAAAGTGATAGGTTCTCGTTGAAAATCTCCCCAAGTAAAAACCACTCCTGCAGATGCATTTCAGACTTCTCGCCTCCGGAACTGTAAGATGATGTGTTATTTTATGCCATTAAATATTAAATATGTGCTGATTTGTTAGAGCAGCAATAGTAAACTAGGCACGTGCTTCAGAATGGAAACAGCCCACCTGGCCGTCCCGAGCAGAACGATCCTGTAAATGGTGCACATTTGGAAAACGGTACGGCGATGAGAATGTACAGCAATACAACCTGGTGAAGTGTCATGAGGTTGAGCAAGGATGCCGGAGGCGCAAGGGATGGCTACGCGATTCCGTTTCCGCAGGTTTAAAGGCAGTGTCCTGCCCTGCGGCTGTTCAGGTGTCCTGCAGTAGGAGGCAGTCACGTGGAGGCCCCAGCTGGGACTTGGCAGTGCAGGTCATGGGAATAGGAGGATTGGAACAAGTGCTATCTGGAAGCTCGGAGTCGGTTCTTGGGTTCTTTTGACAGCATCTGTACTCAGAGGCAGAACCTCGTAACATTGAACAGTAGGATAATAAAAGGCAAGGCCTCCTCTCGAGCCCAGCACTTCTGGGCTTCATTTCTAAATTGCTAAGCAGGAAGCGTGCCTGAGGGTGGAGTTGGCACTTCCTCACACACCGGGGCCCTTGCAGGAAGGAATTTAAGGCGAGTTTGGCTCTTTTACAAGCCTTGAGTTCTAAGAACTCTTCCTCAGGCTGCTGTAACTGAGAGCTGTGAAAATTGTGAGTTTGAAGCAGGGCTTCTCCTGGGGAAGGCTGGGACTGCCGCTGCCCGGCAGGGGTGGGCAAGAGCACCGCCGACCTCACAGGGTGCAGTCTACCTGAGTAACTCCATCCAAGCTGAACAAAGTGATCAAGAATCTGAGTGTTGGTCCCAACCTACTTTACAGAAAATCAAGTTTGAATCAGTGATGCAGGAGGCTGAGGCAGGAGGATTGCAAGTTTAAGGCCAGCCTTGGCAACTTAGTGAGGTTCTAAGCAACTTAGAGAAAAAAATAAAAGGGCTGGGGATGTGGCTTAGTGTTAAAGCTCCCCTGGGCTCAATCCCCAATCAAAAAAAAAAAAAAATCAAGGTCTGGGGAATGAACATCACTAGGTAATACAGACTTCCTCGCCTCTTTCACACCCAAGTGGCCAACTCTAGTAAAACCCACAAATGGTACTGTCTGACACTGCCTTCTGGCCCCCGTGTGCCTCTGCTCTCTTTTCAGCTCTCTTCTGCTGCCTGGTTTATTCTGGGTGGTGCAAGTTCTGTCCTAGGGCAATGTTCTCCAAAGAGCAGTCCAGATGTTTCTCTTGGAGCCGAGTTCCCTTCCTTCCCTAGTCATCTCGAAGAATGTCGTCTTGTACGTTTTTATAGAAAGACTGCAGATTTACCTGTTCCTCAAGATTTGTTCTGGTGGTTTCTGCTGTGCTGATCCTAGAGCAAATTATAGTGTGAACCAGAGTTTTCTGTGGAATTTTCCACCCTGACCCATTTTTTAGGTCTTATGCTGTTTTCCAAACAAAATCCCTCTCAAGACAAAATCTGAGACCAAGTTGTACTGAGGTAGGATACAAAAGAAAGTGAAAGGTAGGAAGGAGACAAAAGGAAGGGCTCTTAGGTAAACTTTGACCTTAAAGCTTTGTGATAAAGGTGCTCATACTATCACTCTGCAAACCAGTTTGCCTCCCAGGTCTGTAACTCCCAAATTCCTGGGAAATCTATACATTTCCACTCCCTACCTTAAAGTTACCGGGAAATTGACCCACTTATAAAAATTTCCCTATGCATTCTTTTTTTTTTTTTTCTTAAAGAGAGAGGGAGAGAGGGACAGTGAGAGAGACAGAGAAAGAGAGAAACAACTTTAGTTTTTCACATGGCCTTAGTTGCTCCAACACTCAGGTGTGTACATGGTGCTGGGATTTGAACCCGGGTCCTCGTGCTTGCCAGGCAAGCGCCGAAACCGCTGAGCCACCACTCCAGCCCCTCCCTATGCATTCTTAATTAGCCCACTGGTACACATATTTTTAGAACAGATCTAACAAAAGGAGATAAGAATCCTATAATACAGGCTACTTCCCAGCATTAGCTATTACTCAGATAACAGAGAAGACATCCACCTAAGGATTGTGAGAATTGTCAGACCACTATAAACTGTCTCGTGACACCAGACCGCCATCCTCGTGATCCTTCCAAGTCCCCCTCGCACCGAGTTTCCTTTCGAAGAAGAGTCTGAGATCCACACAGGCAGCTTACCCTCGGGATGCCCACAACCTCCCTGGAACATACTCCTTTTTTTCCTAAATAAATCCTTGTGCCTCAATATCTGACACATGAAATTCTTTCCCTTCAGGAACATCAAGGTCTCTATCCTCCTCAGTTGAGGTCCCCTTTTCTGGGACCTCCTCAGGCAGGGCCTCCTCCAGTGTAATCAAACATAATTGACTGTCAACAATTGTCATCTCAGCTTGCGCCCTATGCCATTTTGAGGGGGGGTGCCAGGGATTGAACCCAGAGGCACTTAACCACTGAACCACATCCCCAGCTCATTTTTTGTATTTAATTTAAGACAGGGTCTTGCTAAGTTGCTCAGAGCCTCACTAAGTTGCTGAGGCTGGTCTTGAACTTGCAATCCTCCTGACTCAGCCTCCTGAGTTGCTGAGATTACAGGCGTCAGCCACTGCACCCAGCCCTCTGGGCTATTTTGAAGGAGATCAGGATCTGTGAGCAAAGGAATCGTGACCTTACCTGGAAGTTGAAGGGAACATTAAGCAAGTGAGTTTGTTACTCAAAGAAGCTTTCCTGGTGCCCCAGAAACTGTATTAAATCATCAAATAATGGTTTGCAGCACTCCCTGACTCCCTTTTTTAATATTTCAGAATTGGCAAATGGGGATTTACAACAGCCGTGACCGTTGATTCATTAGCTGATTCAATTCCAGGTTATAGACATTTTAAGTTGTTCTTCAACCCTCAATAAAACAGCAAGCAATCTGAACACCAATTACCTAAACATCAAATCCGTCCTGATGAGAAGTTATTTTCATAATGGAAATGTGGTAGCTTTCTCCTTACTCAATCCTCTGAAGTGTCTACCTCAGCAAGCTGAATGTTGTAAACATCCAGACTCTGCTGCATAACTATCTGAACATGACCTACTAAGGGATCCGCCGTGCCGGCCTTGACGTCTGTCTCAAGCACGTGTCGACATCTATCAGCTGAGATTCCACAGTCTTAGCTGCACACTGAAGTGAGAAAACAATGCTTCACAACAATGGCTTCCACCAACCTTTACTAAAATTATGAAGATTTTCTCAGGAAACCAAAGAATGTCAGTGTGTCCGGGCTGACCTGAAATCCAACACTTTTGTTACCAACTTGACATAGTTATGGCCGGCCTTCCAAAATCCCTTCAACTTTTTTCTTAAAATGACCTTTACATCAGTGATTTTCCCCGTTTCTTATTTTTAGCAATAGCATCTCCCTTTTCCTTGCTGTTTTAGAAATATTAGTGATGATACTAATACCAATAATTACTTATACTTTGGCCTTAGTGCTATTTTTAGTGTTTAGGAGTCTTCAGGAATGTTATTGCACTGCACACACATCTGTGAACTAGAAAGGAGGATAAAGAGCTGGATGTTTGGCACCAAGAAGGCTGCAGAGTGCATAGGCTGCTCCTCCAAGCACTGGGTAGGGTGGAGATGGAACGGGAAAACACATGGGAGGAGGTGGAAATCTTGCGGCTCTTTGTCCCCACTGCAGAGATTTTTAAATTTTAAAATTGATCCTCAGTCCAACAACCACGTGATTTTTGAGCCAAATGGAATTTTTGAAGAAGCTCATAAGAGGCAGAGCCAGCACAGCATTGAGCATTAACATGTGGTCGCATGCCGAGCCCCCCTGGTTTCTTGGGGATTCCAATTGGGTTTCAGTGGACTCTGGATGTCCATTCCCTCCCTTTGTTCAGGTGCCTCCTTTTCCACTGTTTACAAAGCTGGGTCAGCTACAGTGGAGATCTGTGTGCCTGCACAGGTGTCCAGCAAAGTCAACTGGCAAGGGAAGATCAACCTTGCAGTGTTTCCAAGTTGCTCAGGGACGGACCACGCTGGCCAAAGGCTTGCACGAATCACGCCTGTATTTTGGCAGATGGTGAGTCCGACAGCGCACGCTGCCCGAATGGAAAATTTCCTTCATGGTTAACAACAATGTAGTATAAAATTCACCTCTTACACTGGTAATATCCCTGAGGACGGCAATTTAGTGGTGGTATCAAGTGCTATTAAAGTGTTGATCCCCTTTCACACAATAATCCCACTTGCTCCTAGAAGCTGATCCTAATGAATATTTTCGTTAAGCTTTGTACTTAAAGATGTTGATGGCGGTGGAATCTGTAAGGAGGCATGGGTGTGAAAAAAGGGACGCATAAATTATTCAGTATTAGCAGAATAGCTGTATAAATTATAGCATATTATGCAGTGGAATTTTAGGCTGCAATTGAACATCATAATTATATAATAACATAGGAAAATGTTGATAATATAATATTAAATGGAAACAACCGAATACAAAATTGTACTTGCCCTATGATTAGGAATATGTAAAAATTGCTGATGTCTGGGAACAGAGCCTGAGAGGAAATCTAGAAAATCAGAACAGATATTCAGATGCTGGACGTGAGATGAATAGCGGGGCAGGGGTGGCTTTTAAAATTCCCTTTCAGAGCTGGAGCGGTGGCTTCGAGGTTATGGCACTTGCCTGGCAGGCACGAGGACGTGGGTTCAAACCCCAGCACCCCATACACACTGAAGCGTCAGAGCAATGAAAGCCACATGAAAAACTAAGTCAAATTGATTCTGTCTCTCTCTCTCTCTCACTGTCCCTCTCTCTTTAAAAGAACAATAAATAAATAAAATTCACTTTCATGCTATTTACTACAAGTTTGTTTGTTATGGCACTGGGTATTAAAGCGGGGCCTCGCACATGCTAGGCAAGTGTTTTATGTCCCCAGTCCGTTGAATAGAGATTTCATAATAAGTGAACATTAAATGTGAATTGCTGCTGCTATGGAGAGAGAGTCAAAATAAGAAAACAACAGTGGTTTCAGAGCATTTTTGGTTCTAAGTCACTTCTGTGACATGCCGACTGTACGCTGCTTACGTGCCATTCATCACACCAGATTCTCCGAGCAGAAAGCTGAAGCGGCCCAGGATGCGTCAGTGTTTGGAGAGGGTATCAGCATCTGTTTGCTCTAATAAAGATGCCCCGTCAGACTTTTTCCACTCAAGGCACGTATGCTAATGACCTTCACTGTTGGAGTTAATCTTGGCATGATCGTGGGCCACATAGCAACATCTCACTTGAAAACAGACCACAGTGGTCCCATGAGATTATAATGAGCTGAAAAATTCCTGTTGCTTTATGACGCCCTAGCACACGTTATTACTCAGCTGATGGTGGCAGTACTGGTGTAAACAGAGCTTCTGCGCTGCCAGATGGAGAAAGTGCTGCACATGAAGTTACCTACAGTGCAGGGACTTGGTAATGGTGCTAAATGACCATGTTGCAGGCGCTGTGCTTCCTATACCTGGTATTATTTTGGAGTATACTCCTTCTTACAAAACAAGAAAGGTCACCGTAAAACAGCATACGTTGTGTTACTCGGCTGCACAGCCATGCACTCTGTGTTTACCGGGTGGTGTGAAGTGGCTGTCCTCTGCCATCTGTGTTGTGCAAGTGCGCTCAAGGGTGTTCACACAAAGACAGTGGGCAAGCAGCGCCTCTCGGGATGCATCTCCTTCAAGGGCTGAGGGACTCCACTTCTGGAACTGTAACTATGAGCAAATCCTGTAGGAACCATCTCATGATCAATTCCAGGGCCATGACGCAGGCCTGACACATGCCACAGCAATACAAATCACACTCTGCTGTGATGCCCTTGGCATTGAGGGGCAGTGGAGGACAGAGGAGACGGCGCTCCGGGAAACCCAAATGGGGGAGTTGAGACAGGACGTCAGCAAAGAGAGCTGCAGAGTGCATCCCAGCCCTATCGGGGAATCCAGGGCAACCCGATCATGGCTGGTTCCTGGTCAAGAGTCATTCAAACCCAGGCTTTGAAAGGAAGGGAAAAGGGCTGAAGCGGTGGCTCAGTGTTTCCAGCACTTGCCTGGCATGCATGAGGACACGGGTTCAAACCCCAGCACCACCTATACCAAAAAGTGTTGGAGCAGTTAAAGTCAAATGGAAACTAAATAAAATTCTCTCTCTTTCTCTCTCACTGTCCCTATCTCTTAAAAAAAAAAAGGAAGGAAGGGAGGGAGAGAAAGACATTTATCTTGTTCCCCATCAGCTCAGCACAATCTGCCACATGCTGAAAACTCAGATGCTATTGAGTGACTAAATGAAGGAAGCGCTATGCACAGGATGGAACCAGGGAAGAGTTGCAAGGACTTGAACCAGAGCGGCATGGGGAAGTAATAGAAAAAAAAGGAAGTAGAACCCACTAGAGGATGGAAGTGGGGCTGGGAAGAAGGCTGTAAGGTTGGAACCTGAGAAACTAGGGAAATAGAGTTGTGGCTAAAAAGGCCTAAGACACTGCCATCCAAGGTCATTCCAACCCGGAAGCAGAGTTAACGTCTCTGTTCAGTCTCCTAACTCATAAAATACAATGAAAGCGGAAACACAAGATTTATTTCAAGACACTAATCTGGCCATATGGGACCAAGGGAAAATGAGAAGGTGGAAAAAAGTATCTCCAAGGTACTCAGCCAGAAGAGCTCAGGAGTAGGGATGAGGAATCATGGGAATGCTGTGGTCCCAAGAGTCCCTAAACATCATAAATTGTATTGAAGCACAATTCTTGAGCTGTTTCTTTGTCCTCTCGCTGACTGTTGTCATGAGCTACCAATCCTGAAGGGAAAACTCGCTCTGAAACAACTGATTAAATAAATTTAATTAACTTGGAAAACATAAATGGGGCCTCCTGAGACTGCATTCTGTATGGCCCTGCTTTTAAGTCACGGTCATGTGACTCCAGCTCCTGTGCTGAGACCAGCTGGTGTCACATGAATTATCTGGTCCTAACACACATTGGGTGCGTCCTGAGAGTTCTTCCTCGCCTGAGGGCTGTTGCTTTGTAAAACGCTGCCTTGGCTGTACAAAGGTAAAGGCCAACCGCAGGGAAGAGGTGAGCCTGTCTAAAGGCCCAATTTTTGCTTGATGATGAACTTGAAAACTCACTACAGTGACTTTTTTTTTTTTTTTTTAGAGAAACAACTTTATTTAGTTTTTCACATGGCTTTAGTTGCTCCAACACTCAGTTGTGTACGTGGTGCTGGGGTTTGAACCCGGGTCCTCATGCTTGACAGGCAAGTGCCGAAACCGCTGAACCACTGCTCCAGCCCCTACTGTGTCTTTTTAGGTCTCTTGAACTTGAGTGAAGGTAGCCTGGGTACTAGGTAAGCCAGAGACCTCAGCCCTCCAGCTTGGGCTAGACCAGTGGTACTCAAAATGTGGCTCGGGACCAGCAGCCTCCGGCCCACCTGGGAATGCGCTGGACCGCAAACCTGCATGCCTGCCTTAGACCTGTTGAATCAGGAACTCTGATGTCAGTCTGGGAAGTACGTGTTTTAACAAGCCTTCAGTGATTCTGCTACAGGCCAAGCTGGAGAACCGCTGGCCTACAGTCCAGATAGCTAAGGCCGAGCGTCACGCAAACAAGGCATTGGGCTCCTTTCATTCATTCAGTCACTGCTTAATCACCTTTGGCGCGGTGCCCGCCTTGTCAGACATTCACCACCAATCGCCATCAGTCTGGGGGACGAATAAAGCAACCTAGGCTTCTGCTCCTACACAGGACTCCCAGATAAAATACAGGATGCCCAATTACACTTGAATCTCAGATAAGTAGTGAAAAAATATACACATTCGGTACTGGGGATTGAACCGTGGGCACTTTACCACTGAACTATGTGTGCAGTCATTTATATATGTGTGTGTACACACACACACACACACACACATACACACATGTGAGAGAGAGGAGAGAAAATCAACTTTATTTATTTTTTTCATCTGGGTTTTATTTTTCTGACTCTTAGTTGTGTATATGGTTCTGAGGTTTGAACCCTGGTCCTTGCATATGCCAGGCAACCGCTTCAGCCCCCTTATATTTTATTTTGAAACAGTATTTACTAAGTTGCTCATGATCTCTAACTTGTGATCCTCTGGCCTCAGCCTCCCAAGTAGCTAGGATTACAGGTGTGCACCTGGCTGAAAACAAATTTTTAGTATAAGTATATCCCAAATATTGCATGGAATATACTTATACTTAAAATCATGCTTTGCAAAAATCAAAGATTGGGGTGGATCTCCTAAAAGTCAAAGGGAGATCAGTAGAGGGAAGGGGCCAAGGGAAGAGAGGCATAAAGAGAGGGAGAAAATGCCGCTGGGGAGTGATCTTGACCAAATTATATTGTGATATTGTGTGCATATATGAATGTGTAACAACAAATCCTGTCAATATGTACACATATAATGCACCAATAAAAATGTGGGAAAAAATAAAGCATGAATCAATCCGAGAATCTATGAGTTCCACTCCAGGTTATGCATCCAGAGGAATTTAAATCATTATAAGAGCTGTTTGCACTTTCAAGGTTGTAGTAGTATTATTCACAATAGCCAAGATATGGAATCCACCAAGGGATGAATGGATAAAGAAGTCAGCAGGTATTCACACTGGAATGTCATTTGCCTGTTATTTGTGACATGAATGGACTGGGATAACTATACTTAATAATGATATATTGTACACTTGGAAATTGCTGAGATAGTATATTTTAAATGTTCTTGCCACAAATAATTTTTTTAAGAGAGAAAGACAGTGTGTGTGAGAGAGAGAGAGAGAGAGAGACAGAGAGAATCAGTCTTTATTGAGTTTTTTCACATGACTTTCATTGCCCTGACACTTAGTTGTGGACGTGGGTGCTGGGGTTTGAACCCACGTGCTTGCACATGCCGGGTAAGCACTGTAACCACCAAGCCACCACTCCAGCTCCACAAATCAATTTTTAAATTGTAGGGGGAGTGGAAATCATCCTTTGCAGATCTGAAATGCAAGTTTGGCCAGGTTTTCTGTAATTTTACTTGCTAAATGTGACAACCTTAATCTTGTGGTGCTTCCATTCTTGTGGGCAAGTGATAATTATCAAGTAGACTGGATGGTCTAAGTGGCAATGGTTTCCAACGGTGACTTGTACAATTTGGAAAATGAGAAATGGCTGGGCTGTAACTCAATGAGGGAGCACTTGTCTGGCATGTGCAAGGCCTTAGGCTCAATCCCCAGTACATGGTATGGTAGGGAGGCGGTGTGTGGCTGGTTAGGGACTGGCTCTCAGGAGCTGAGCGCTGGCTGCGTGTCATCCAAGGGAAGAACCTCTCCTGACTAGTGAAACACCTAGCGCCATGTCCTCCAGGTGAGAAAGTTGTGGGGTCACAGGGATTCACAATCCTCCCCAACCTCCTAAGTAGCTGGGATTGCAGGCGTAGCCATCCCTGGCTCAGAGAGAGAACATTATTGTGTTGTTGTTTTGTTTGTTGTTGTTGTTGGACAGGGGCTTGCCTGTTGCTGAGGTTGGCCTCAAATTCCTTAAATGATCCTCCCACCTCAGCCTCCCAAATGCTGAGACTACAGGTGAATGGCACAGTGTTCCAGTGGAGAAAGCTCTTAATGAAGCCTAGGAACTGATAAAATCAGTATGGATGTGACAGTGACAGAGACAGAGGCAGGCTTGAGTGCATGATGAAGGCTTTAGCAGGCCACAGCAGGAAGCGAGAGTTATTTTCAAATTTCTCTCATTGGAGATTTTTTATTTTTTAATTTTTTTGTAGCAGCAATTGAACCCGGGGGCACTTAACCTCTAAGCAGCATCCCCAGCCTGTTTTATATTTTATTTTGAGACAAGGTCTCCCTACGTTGCTCAGGGCCTCACTAAGTTGCTGAGTCTGGCTTTGAACCTGTGATCCTCCTGCCTCAGCCTCCTGAGCCTCCTAGGATTACAGGTGTGTGCCACCGCACCCATCCTCATTGGAGATTTTTGAGCACAGAAGACCAAATGACCAGATTTGTTCCTAGATGATATCCTAACTTCTGTAAGGAGAGTGATTTGTACAAGAGGCAAGAGTGGGGAGGAGGGAGGTCACCTAGAAAGGGCTGTGGAGTCCAGAGAGATGGCAGTGACTAGGACAGGAAGTAATGGGAGGGAATGGGCAAATTCAGGAAAAGCATCACAGAGGCATTGACAGGACTTGGTGAGGACTGGCAGGGGTTGGGGTGGGAAGCAGGGTGGTGGGCGGTGCTTTTTACAGAGATGGAAAAAGCCTAGGGATGAAATTGATTCTGGGTGGATGAAATTGAGCTTCTTTGGGGACAGGTTGCATTATAATATTTATTAAATATCCAGGTTAGGATATTAATACATGTCTGAATATATCAACCTGGAATTCAGAGATTTCAGGGCTAGAGATAAAAACTGGGGAACTCTCAGCTCATACACAGTATTTAAAATGTGGAGCTGATTAATATTACCTAGGGGAGCAACTGGAGGTGAAGAAAAAGGGGCCCTCCTACAACCAGAAGCCAAACCAAGGAGGAGGAGCCAATAAATGACACCGAGGAGCACAAATACCAAACAACTCAAGCATCTTAAAACCAAGGAGAGAAGTCCAAGAGGAGGTGGGGGTGATCAATTGTGCTAAATAGCCAAATAAAATACAGAAATGTGACCAAAGAAAAGAAGGTGCAGAGTGTAGACAGCTGCAGGTAGGGTTTGGTCAGGGTGTAGAGAGGAAGTAGTCAACAGAAGCTTCATTATAAGATTGTGTGTTGTTGTAGCTCTGTGTATATATACGTGTGTGTGCAAACTATATCAACTACCACCTCTATTTAAATTAAAGACTATCACAGCTTGATTGGATGCAATTGCAAATTATGTGTATGCCAAGAACAATTCCAAATAGATTTCTGCTTCATTTGGGTTTTTTTTTTTTTTAAGATTGTGGTAAACACCACATAACATGAGATCTGCCATCATTACAAATTTTAAGTGTTTAATGCAGTGTTGCTAACTAAACGCACACTGCCATACAGCAAATCCCTAGAACGTTTTCATCTGCCGTGCCTGAAACTCTATCCTGTTGGAGCAGTAAAGTGCCATTTCTCTCTTCTCAGCCCCTGGCAACCACGTTTCTATTTTCTGCTTCTGAGTTGGATTACTTTAGATACTTCGTACTAATGGAATCAACAGTATCTGTCCTTGTGCCTGGCATTTCACTTAGTGCAGTGTCCTCAAGGTTCTCCCATGTTGCAGCACATGGAGCTACCTTTTGTAAGGCTGAATAATATTCCATGGCAGGCATATAGCACATTTTCTTTCAACATTTATCTATGAGCGGACATTTAGGTTGTTTGTACCTCTTAGCTATTGTGAATAATGCTGCAACGAATGTGGGAGGGCAGATGTCTCTTTGCGATCCTGTTTTCAATTATTTCAGATAAATACCCAGAAGTTGCTAGATTATATGATAATTATATTTTTTGGCTTTTTGAGGGACCTCTATACTTTTTTCTTTTCTTTTTGTTTTTTTTAAGAGAAGAGGACAGTGAGAGAGAGAGAGGGAATCAATTTTATTCAGTTTTTCAAGTGGCCTTCATTGCTTCAACACTTAGTTGTGTGTGTGGTGCTGAGGTTTGAACCTGGGTCCTCCCACATGCCAGGCAAGTGCCGTAACCACTGAGCCACTGCTGCAGCCCCCTCTGCACTGCGTTCATCACAGTTGCACCGTTTTCCTTCCTACCCACAGTGCACAATCGTTCCAGTCTTTCCACATTCTCACTGACATGAGTTCTTTTCCTTTTACCCTTTCTTTCCCTTTCTTCCTCTTTCCCTTTCTTCCTTTCTTTCTTATAAAATGGCCATCCTAGCAGGCATGAAATATCTCCTAATTTTTGTGTAAGAGAGAGGGACAATGAGAGAGAATCAATTTTCCTTTAGTTTTTCATGTGGCTTTCGTTGCTCTGATTCTTGGTTGTGTACGGGGTGCTGGGGTTTGAACCTGTGTCCTTGTGCACGCCAGGCAAGCGCCGTAACAGCTCCAGCCCTGGTAATGCCTAGTGTTGATTTGCATTTCCCTTATGATTAGTGCTGCTGAGCGCCTTCTCGCATACCTGTTATCCATTTGCATGTCTTTGGAGAAATGTCTTTCAAGTCCTAGAATTGGGTCATTATGTATTTATTTTTGCTATTTATTTCTAAGAGCTCATTATATGTTCTGGCGTTAGCTTCCCACCTGGCACAAGGCGGGCAGACATGTCCTCCCATTCTGTAGGTCGGCTTTTCCTCGGTGGCTGGTTTCTTTTCCTCTGCGGAAGCTTTCTTCTTGGATATAACCCCACTTGTCTATTTTTACTTTTGTCGCCTGTGCCTCTGGTGTCATATCCAAGAAATCATTGCCAATACCACTTGGTTTCTTAACAGCATTGGGAGTGTGTTATTTATTCCATAGTGTAGTGTGCCTCCAAAAATTGTATTTAAATTACTTCTGAAAAAGAAATCATTCTACTTTTGATCATGGCTTTTTAAACTGAATTTAAAACAGAACTAGCAATAATTCACAGACTTTTTATTTTTGAAAAAAGAAACCCCTTTGCACCGATTCCATGTATTACCTAGGAATAAAGAGCCGTTGCTGGGCCAAACGGCTTCTCTCTTTAAAACATC
>PVKS010022021.1:16351-34453 GCA_004027875.1 Aplodontia rufa | reverse complement strand
AAAACTAAGTAGGAAAAGCAGGGAGAAAGAATATAAAACATCAATAAGCATAATTGCAAATGGGGCAAACTATAAATAGCTTATCTGTGTTAACGTGTATATATGAGATTCCTTGTAGAGTCATTCCTTGGTGTCTATGGGGGAATTGGCTCCAAAATCCTGATAGATGTAAAAATCTGCAGATGCTGAGGTCTGTTGTGCAAAATGTTGAAGTATTCATGTATAACCTCTGAACATCCTCCTTTACGCTTCAAATCATGTCTAGGCTACCTATATAAAACAGTGTACATGCTATAAAAATAGCTCCTATGTGGTACTGTTTAGGGAATAATGATAGGAAAAAGAAAGTTGTCAGTATAGATGTAAGTCTTTTCCCCAGAGGTTTACATTTCATTTTGGCAAATTCAGAAAGTTGTCCCCATAGGTACAAAAGGCTGATTATGGTCATCCTATAACATTTTGGTAAATTTTAAATAATAAAATAATAATGTTATAAAAAAGTAAACAAATAAATGAAATATGTGGTTCCTTTCCAAAACATTATTAATATAAAGTAATGTTATTCAATTCACAATTACATATAAGAAATGATCAATATTCATCAGTTTTATAATCCATTTATTCTACTCTTCTTCCTATACAAATTGTGTTTTAAAATAGGCAGCAATTAAATGGTCACTTGTTTTTCCACTTCCAACCAAATTTCACTATTGTATTATTTTTCTTGGTACTTATGTTTCTATTGTTATGTATGTTAATGCTCTAACTGTTATTTAAGCTTTACTTACTAACATTTTTCTTTGACTTATTGCAGATAAAATAATTGAATGCTTATTTTACATTCTGTCCTATCTCCCTTCTCAGATCTGAATGAATGCATTCAACTATTTCTATCATTATTTTGTCAAAATTATCATATTTATTGTTTTGAAGTAGTATTTTTTCCATCATGACAGAAGTTCACTGTCCCTGAAAATTGAGAAACTATATCCTGCATCTGGTATCATGGCTGAATACTATGTTGCTCAGTAATGATTGATTTATTAATCTTATTCTAATGTCTCAGAACTAAATTCACAAATTTATTTGGTCCAAGCAGAAACAATTAAAATAATTGACCTGCATTAATTCTAATATACTTAGTGAATGGATTTGCACTCATTTTGTATATTTTTTTAGTGTTTTAAAGATGTGCTATATTCTGAGTCTTTTATGCAAGATCAACAATTCTTTATTAACACTCCCAAAACAAAAATAGGTAGAAAACATAAGAATTTAAATTTTCAGTACCAATACTAAGTACAACTAGAGATGCTATTACCAAATGCTAAAATAATAAATCAATTAGTTGCTCAACATATAATTCTGCTTGTTGCTTCATATGATGTTTTAAATAGGTAAAAAGGGTTAGAAGAATAAGAAATCTTTAATTTTTCTAATAATTTCTAGGAAAGATTTAATACATCATGGTCAAATTTTTAATTATTTATTCATTTAGTCATCATTTTGATGTGGGTGTCCTGTTGTACAATCTGAGGCATCTACCGGAAGTATGGTACGGGGATATCTACCTTTGTAACCAATTAGGGAATTAGGTCTGTGTCATAGAAACTATAATCCCATAACATATTCTTAATATTATTGACTGAGATAGCCTCAGCTATGTGAGTGATTTCATAAACCATAGCTGAAACCCCTCCATTATGGTGTGGTCAAGAATATTCCCCTAGGCTCTGTGTTGAAAGTTTGGTCCTCTGGTGCAACAATGTTCAGAAGTGAGCCTCTTGGAAAATAATTGGATTGTGAAAGATCTAATCCCCTAAATGGATTAGTGCTTCAGTGGATTCATAGTTGATGACCTTCTTGGGAGGTAGAGGAAACTTTAGGAGGTGGGGCCTATTTGGAGGAAGGAGGTCATAGGTGTCACGCCCCAGAGGGTATTTCTTGTTTCTAGATCTTTTCTTGCTCTCTCATCTTCCAAGCTGCCATGAGGTAAATAGCTTTCTTCCTCCATGCCCTTCCACCATAATGTTTCTGCCTCACCAAAAACCTAAAAACAATGGAGTTAGCTGAAATTTCTAAAACCATAAGTCCACATCAACCTTTTTCTCCTTTGATTGTATCAGATTTATTTTGTGTTATGTATTTCATATTTTGTTTATTTATGGTAATAGGGATTGAATAAAGGGCACTTTACTTTACCACCGAACTGACTCTCCAGTCCTTTTTTTTGTGCGTTTGTTTTGTTTTGAGACAGGGTCTCACTAAGTTGTTGAGGCTGTCTTCAAACCCATCATTGCCGTATTCTGAAAGAATGTTAATAATACTTGATAATTCCAGTCTCCCAAATTGTTGAGATTACAAGTAAACACCACTGCTCTAAGCTTTTATTACAACAATGGAAATCTAAACAACATATCTTTCCAGAAGTACATGAAGGGAGGAATCTCGTCAATATTGTCCTCCTCCCAGAAGAGAGTTGTTATTCATTGGCTGGTTAGAGTAGAAGGATATTGTAAGGATTAAGCTGATTGCTTCAATGGAGAAACCACTGAAAGCACCATTCTATCTTCGGAAATGTGACAGGATTATGTGCAGTCCTTTGTAACTGCTCTGCAGTGTGATATATTCCTCATCCAAATCTGGTTTCCCTCAGGTGTTATAATCTACAATGACCAAAACACACATATATACATACTTTTCTATATATGTTTTTTGAATTTTATTGAGGAGCTGTGTTGTTGTACAATCATAAATGCATATTTAGTAACAGTATGATATGCCCTTGATCCTAATCCAGAATCACCCCCATATCACCCACATACCAGTCTCTTGAGTCTTCTGTATTTCCTCCCTATTTTGAGATACTCAACCTATGATATACAAGGACTAGACCCTTGAGACAATTTCACCAATATGGCTTTTTCTGGTGCTTCTATAAATGCTTCTCCATTAAACAAAAATGTTTGATTTTTCAATTCACCAATATGACTTTTTCTGGTGCCTCTTCAAATGCTTTGCCATTTAACAGCAATATTTGCTTTTTCATGTGCAGCAAATATTATTGCTATGAAATATCAAAATGATATCTTAAAGGTACCAGCAGCAGTCATCCACAAATTTTATTGTATATAACAATAATCTGAATGCTTTTTAAAAATTCATCTTTTGAGACTTCATTCCAAGACTTTAAAGTTTAAATGATTGAGTATCTTGGTCAAAATTTTCTGCATTTAACCATTTTTCAGATGGAGCTGATGCTTTTGTTTCAGGGACCATGCTCTAAAAAACATTCCATTAGAGAGAAAGGTATTAGTGGTTTACTAACTGGATAGAAGAGTGATACTTATCAAGGGTTTTAACAAACTTAATAATGTAAACTGGATGTTTTAAAGCAATTAGAAATTTAAAAATTACAAAAACAGAGGACTGTTTTCTAATTTGATTTTGTGCAATAGTTCATTTTATCACTACATATAACCACAAAAGTATCTATACTTATAGACCACTACATACATATATATATTATATATCAACATCATTAAAATGTCACACCCATCACTGCCATATTGTGAAAGAATGTTGATAATAGTCGATAAAATGCAACTGGTTAGAAATTTCAATTGAAAAGCACACTTGATTTGAAGAGCTTGTGTGCATCATTGTATTACAGTTCCTTTTAAAAGTTGTACTAAAATGAGCACTTACAAATAATTTTATAATTAAATAATGAACTCATAGAAGGAAAATAAAGGCTCTAATTATTTTACCGTGTTTTTTAAAAAATTTCTATTCAAAAATTGCAAATATATACTAAACAATTTACATAGACAAGGACATGTCTATGTAAATTATGAGGAAAAATTATGGACAAGAACTCAACTCAGTCTTCATATTTGATATTTACATACCAAATATCTAATTGTTAAATGCACTGAGTGCAACAATAATAGAGCCATATGTGAATGCAATTAAAACCATATTTAATGAAACAATCTGTTATTTGAACCGTTAAATCTGAACAGAGATCTATTAAGGAAATGCGCTAAATTTTAAGTATTGATCCACCATAAAACTGAAGCAGTTTATCAAAGAATTAGGAAGTAAAATTCAAGGAGGAATATTTAAACATAAAAGAATATATAAACATGTACACTGGGAAATTAAATTTTACAACAAAGATACTAATATCCTTCTCAATATGTAAAACAATTCCTAATAATTTTTCACTGTGTCATCTAGGTGGTTCCAGCTTGGTGCATAAAACTTCTAATACAAAAACATAATTAATAACAAAATATTATGCACGACATAAATATCATAGTTATTTTTATTTTGATGGAATGCCCTTTCACCATTCATCAAATGACTCACGTACTAGCATTAAATATTATTACAAAAACTGGGACACACATAGACATGGCAGTAGCAAAACACACACACACACACACACAAATATTTAACAAATATCCAATACATATATATATATATGTGTGTGTGTGTGTGTGTATATATATATATATATATATATATAGTAAGAAAATATTCCTACCAAACCAACTATCCCACAATTTTCAAATCTGTCGAATAATTCACTGATGAAATAAGAATAATTGAGAATAATTCACTGATGAAAGATTTGAAACAATTTATAATTTTTTTTCCTATACAAAACAAATACAAAGATGACAAAAACCATAAGAATGATACTGAAATTGAAGAAAATGGACTACTATAAGTCAGGAGGTAAAAAGCAAAAAATAAGAAAACAAACAAAAATTATGCAAATTGAACTATTATTAAAGTTTTATGCAATTAAAAACCTAATGGAAAGGGCTATGTACTAAGAGACTAACCGAAACATTTGGATATTTATCCTCTTCATATTCATGTTTTACCATAATTCCAAAATGGACATAGTTCCACCAGAACAATTGTTTAAACCAATAATTAATGAAAATAGTCTAGAGAAAGGAAGAAATTCCTTTGAAGCTGTACAATTATCTCAAAGCTACATTTTATCACAGGATGGAATATGTTTTAAAGGAAAGTAGAAATTATAATGAAATAAGTTAACAGAGGAATCCAATAAGGGCTTACTCTTTATGACTGCTGATAAAGGAAAATGCTACTATATTGTCAGTGATATTTGACTATAATTTTCATGTTGAAATAGAGTTGCTAGTACATAACACAGAGAGAAAAATGCTAGGTCCTTTCATTTTAGTACTTGGTATCCAACTTAATTAAATAAAATTAAGAAATTGGGCTAAATGCTTCTACTACATTAAAATGAATGCTATTGATATACCAAAATAACAAATTCAAAAGGCCCCACTTTAAAAAGCATTATATTTATCTTTAAGCTAGAAAAGTAACAAGGTAGTATATGTGAAAGCTATGCCGTGAAATACAGAAATTTGTCTGATTCTTTAAAATATAAGAAAGTAGAAATGATATGGGTGTATAAAAATTTTGTGATGCTGCAAAAACATGTTTTGGAATATTTGGAATTGGTTTAATGGTTTAGTCAGCTTTTCCGTTGCTATGACTCAAAGACCTGACAAGAATAGTCAGGAGGAAAGGTTTATTTTGGCTCATGGTTTCAGACATTTAGTCTGTGGCAGGCTTACTCTATGATTTGTGCCCCAGGTAAAGCAGGGCATCATAGTGACAGGGCATGGTAGGGAAAAGCAGCTCAGGACCTGGCAACAAAGAAGCAGAGAGAGCTCTACACAACCAAAGACACAACTCCAGTGACTTAGCCACACCCAACCTCTGTACAGTTACAACCAAGCTAATCCATATCTGTGGATTAATCCACTGAATAGTTTACATCTCTCACAATGTAATCATTTCACTATAAAAGATTTTGTATTGTTTCACACGTGAGCTTTATGACACCTCATAACCAAATCACAACATTAAGATATTAAGAGAAAAGGTTAATATACCATGGTTATACTACCAAATAAATCACAGAAGTCTTTACTCTTTTTAATACTTGCATTTTGGTGAGAAAATTTGTCATGATTTCATTTGTACACACACAATATAAATAGACATACATGATTAAATATTTGTGACTGTTATAAGATTAAAATAATGTAGGCCATGACTGGAGCTAAGCCCAAGCTTGGGTGAAAGATAGTCAAACTCATGTGTTGCTATGCCAGCAAAGGCATAGCAACACATAATCTAGGACAACCAAAGGTATATAGGGGCACAGGGGGAGGGAATAGGTGGAGGGAGGGGAGTGGGAGGGAAAATAGGGAGGGATCTAGGGAGACAATCAACAATGTAGCATACTCTTTACCCCTCCTGAGAATCCAAATAGTACTTATGCAACCATTTAATTCTGGAAAATTCACAATTTAAACATTTATACTAGTTTTAGAGACAAAATATAGATGAATCAAGAGATGGGATTATGTGCGAAGTGGGGGTAATTCTGGTTTAGGAGCAATTATACATCATATTGTTAATTTACATGAATTTATGATTGTACAATAACTTAACTCCTTAATAAAATTTTTTAAAAATAATATAAGCCAAAGCCGCAAACTTATTCAAATATAACAAAATAAAACATGAAAGCTATTTGATGTTATTTGCTGTTATTTTCTATCAGATAACTTAAGCAATGTGGTGTAGCTTAAATGAAAATGTTGAGTGAAAGACAATGTCGAAGACAAAGGATAAAGAAATTATACAATTTTTTAGAAAATCATATCAAAATAAAACTAAGTATAAAAATACAGTGATATTCATGAATCTGGGGGTGCCCCAAAATAGTAGTTATATAATGAAACAGTGGTAATATAACAGCATAAAATTATCAAATAAAGTTTTTTAGTAGTAAAGAAAGTGCAAATACCTCCCAAAGGCAATAATGACACTTAAATAAAGACATTTTTAAAACTCCCATGTACCCTTTCGAAAGGCTTTATAAGGAATTTAAACTGTTTATATGGTCAACGCATTTTTAAGCTCCATTTCCTAGGTTTATAAGGTCTCATTTTGAGAAAAAAAATTAAAAATAAAAAAAAATCACAGTATTGTACATGAATCTATCTGGAATAACATAAATCCAAAAAGCTATTAGTAAATATGTATTTTATTATAACAAGTAAAAGATAAAATATAATATGGAAGAAATCAAAAGAAATGATAAAGGGATATTCTAAAATAAATGGTGATCATTTTGTCCACTAAGAAGATCTTCAATTGAATGTTGTATGTATTGTTTTAAAAATGTAATGTAAAGAGGGCAGGAGCAGTGGCTCCATGGTTATGGCGCTTGTGTGGCAGGCTCAAGGATGCAGGTTTGAACCCCAGCACTACATATATAATTAAGTGTCTGGGCAATAAAAGTCACCTGAAAAACTGAATAAAGTTGATTCTGTCTTTCTCTCTCTCTCACTGTTCCTCTCTCTTTTAAAAAATAAAATAAAAGTAAAGATAAAAATATAGTGATGGTTGCAAATAGTTTTCAGGAGGTGAAACTTATGTGAAATTTCTTAATATATTGATGTAATAAAATGAAGAAACATGAATTTATGTTGCATAATTGTTCATTTTTGTCTGCTAATAAATATTATAGCGGGGGAAATTGGTCATAGGATACACATTTTCAGTTAGAAAAGATTAATACGTTCAGGAAATCTATTGTAAAATTTGGAGACTATAGTTAATAAAGATGTGTTGTATACTTGAAAATTAATAACAGGGGGCTGGAGTGGTGGCTTGGCGGTTACGGTGCTGGCCCAGCATGCGCAAGTACACAGGTTCAAACCCCAGCACTCATGTACACAACCAAGTGTCAGAGCAACGATAGCCATGTGAAAAACTCAATAAAAATTGATTCTCTCTCTCTCTCTCTCTCTCTCTCACTGTCCTTCTCTCTTTAAAAAAAAAAAGAAGAAGAAGAAAATTGCTAACAGGTCATAAGTTTTCTCATCACACACAAAAATAAATGTGTGAGGGCCTGGAGTGGTGGCCTGTGGTTGGAGCACTTGTCTGGCATGAATAAGGGCATTGGTTCAAACTTCAGCATCAATACAACTGTCAGAGAAACAAAGGCCAGATGAAAAAATAAATAAAGTGGATTCTCTCTTTCCCTATCCCTCTGGCCCTCTCTCTCTCTTAAAAATAAAAAGTGTGTGAGGTAGTATGTTATTTAGTCTAATTTTGCCATTATAAAATGTATGTATAATTCAGAATATCATATTATATTCCATAAGCATATAATCTATTAATTTGTTAAATAGCTCTCAAATTTTTAAAAATAAAATAAATAATATAAGAACATGTCTATACTTAACTGCCTAAAAGAGTATAGAAGTATGATGTATCAATAAATATGTATTACATCTGTCCATTGAACATTATTTATTTATTTTTAAAACTCTGAAGTCAACAACAGTGATTGACAATTTGTACAACTTTTCTTTCCCACTAAATACATCTATTTACTCATTGAAAGTAGCATTGTAATAAACAAAATATGTACTATATAACTTTTAAAGAAATACAGTTATGCAGCGGAGAATTTTGAATACTAATAAAACTTTAAACATATTTAAAGTTTTACAAAAGATCAAGAAAATATATTATTTGTACTAAATTTCATCAGCCACATGAATGTTTTATTAATCTGGATTTAACTTCCTTCTTCATTAGTCATTTTTTTTATCAAACATTCTACACTCAAGTTTTAAATCAAACTTTACACTTTTGGTCAGTTTTATATTAGAAACAATTATAGAATAATTCAATATAACTGTACTGAGGTCATAAAGATTTTTATTACAGAAACCTGGAATATTCATAAAATAATTCATTTCTACTCTATGTCATTCAGTTATGCATAATGATTTTCTTTAGGGAAAATCACATGTATGGTTTCTCATGTTTTTACTAGTTGAAAATTAGTAAGGAATCATTTCACTTCAGAATGGAAGATTAACAAGAAAATCTGAAGTGTGTTGTTGGTGATAGTTTACCTACGTATTTAAAATTGTAGGAACCATTTCAAGTTGAATAGTATAAAGTGCTTTAAGCAAGATTTCATTCAGTTTAATTCTATTCCTCTTTTGTAAGGAAAATAGAATTTTTTATTAAAAATTCCTAATTTCTAAAGAGCAAAGATGAAGTCCCTCTCCCTCTTGAGGATTGGGAGGGGTCCAAGACAGGAAGATAAGAATAAATTACATTACAAGAAGTGTTTTGAGTTGTCTTCATAGACTGTAAGTAATACTTATTTGTGTAGATAATAAATCACTCTATATAGCTCAAAACTGACAACTCAAATGCATATCAAAAATTTCATAGATATTTTCTAAGAGAACCAGTGTTTCTACATATCATATAATCTTGCCAATCATCATACCGTAGATGCTTCTCTCAAATAGGTATTTTCTGTTAATTCTCTCCTTAACTGAAATAGAAAGGCTTAGAGTGGAAGTATTTAGTTTACTCATCTATGAAATTAATTTTGCTTCTGGAAATGAATTTTCTAAGTTTAGAATTATCCTAGGATATATCAAGATTAGCCTTACTGACTATAATTTAGAAAAATAATGAACTTATGAAAATCTGATTCTTTATTTTAACCAGAACTGCTAATCTTAACATTTTGAAAAATATTATATTAATTGATTTGCTGTACACTTATAAGAAGTCAACAATTTTTTAAAATATTATCTGTATCTTAAAATCACTACTATCAGAATATATTTTAAAGAGAGAGAAAGAGAGTATCAATTTTTTATTTAGTTTTTCATTTGGCTTTAGTTGCTCCAACAATTCCTTGTGTACGTGGTGCTGGCATACTAACCCATGTCCTGGTGCATGCCTGGTAAGCACAGTAACCGCTGAGCCACCACTCTAGCCCCTACCACTGTCAAAATATTAAAACATAAATTATCACAGAAAATGCATGACTTTAATACTATGGCATGTGAAAACAAATTTGCTCTACATTTTGTTATGAATGTGTTGATTATCAAAGCAAGAATATTTTATAGATTTTACTAATTCATTTTACGTTTTTATTTTCATGCACTATTGGATACTCTGCATACCATAATGATTTAGAATTCAGCTATACACTTTAAAATTTTGTATATTTTAAAAGATTATAATATTCTTTTTTTGCATTTTTTTTATTAGAAGAATATAGAAATACAGTTGAAGGGGACACATTATCAAAACATTAGCAATCAATGGACATAAACTTTGTTATTGAGGGGAAAAACCAGATCATGGATAACCATCTTGGAGTTTACCTATTGCAGTTTCCCCCAGAAGAACTCATGCGTTAAATGGGTAGTTCATGGAGGAATGACATCGGCTTCTGGGATGGTTCCCCCATCTTCCCAATCTCCAGACTCCTATGAGTTCTTCATATACCCTCTATCCTCCCCCTCCCTACACCTCCAAGTAGCCTATAGAGCCATCCCCCTATTACTCTGAAAGTCATTCAATTTGCAGTTTTGTTAGGTTAGCTATCTGCCCTACTGCTTCCCCATATATGATAGCATCAACAGATAAGAGAAACCATTCGGCCCTTAAGTCTCTGAGATTGGGAGACTTCACTAAGCATAATTCTATCCATCTCTATCCATTTGATTTCAAAAGACATAATACCGTCCTCTCTAATGGCCGAGTAGTATTCCATAGTATATATGTACCAAAGCTTTTGTATCCACTCATCAAGTGAGGGGCATCTGGGTTGGTTCCATAACCTAGCTATAGTAAATTGAGCTAAAAACATTGATGAAGCCACATCGCTATAATATGCTGATTCTAAGTCTTTTGGGAAAATTCCCAGGAAGTGTTAAAGAAATCTACTTGAGGGGCTGGAGCAGTGGCTCAGAGGTGATGGAGCTTGCCTGGAATGTGTGAGTACAAGGATTCAAACCCCAGCACCACTTACACAATGAAGTGTCAGAGCAATTGAAAGCCATATGAATAACTAAATAAAGTTGATTGTGTCTTTCTCTCTCTCTCTCACTGTCCCTCTCTCTTTAAAAAAGAAAAAAAATCTATTTGAAAATGAGAGAAAATTTGAGTATTATTTTTTCTGACTCTATAATAGAAAGTTATGATTTTGAAACTTGATTCCATTATCTACTGATTTCTTTTTATTTTATTTATTTTATTTCTTTTTATTTTATTTCTTTTTATAATAAGTGCAACATAGCAATGGTATATCATATTTTTATTACTTCTCCAAGTAGCCAAAATATTGTAAGAATTAAAAATCCGATAATTGAATTCACTTAAGCAAAATATATTTATTGAAATAAAAGTAAAGATATGTGAATCATAGAAATACACAATATAAGGTATATATATGTGTATATATATATATGTATATATCTTTCAATGTTCAAAAATATCAAATCAAATTAGGACTGGAGTGGTGGCTTGTTGGTTATATCGCTTGCCTAGCATGTGCAAGTACACAGGTTCAAACCCAGTGCCCACATACACAACTAAGTGTCAGATCAACGAAAGCCATGTGAAAAACTCAATTAAAAATATTGATTCTCTCTGTCTCTCTCTCTCACTGTCCTTCTCTCTTAAAAAAATCAAATTAATCTTATCCATAACTGATAACTCTTTTTAATGGACATATTTATGCCATTAAACATATTAAGAGATTTATGGGAAAGAAATAGAATTATCTCA
This sequence comes from Aplodontia rufa, assembly GCA_004027875.1. Taxonomy (NCBI): domain Eukaryota; kingdom Metazoa; phylum Chordata; class Mammalia; order Rodentia; family Aplodontiidae; genus Aplodontia; species Aplodontia rufa. The sequence continues at coordinate 22,756 of PVKS010022021.1, read as the reverse complement.
ATAACTTTATAAAGAATATCAATAACTAATTATTTAATCTGCTCATTGATTATAGGAGATTACCAAATTTCCATTATTCCTTGAATCAGTTTCATAATTACATAGCCTTATAATTTAGTCCTTTATTAGTTTACTTGGTCTACTTAACAATGTACCATAAACTGTGTGGCTTAAATAATAGAAATTTATTTTGTCATAGTTATGGACCTCATAACTATGGTGTTTCTTTTTGAGGCTCCAAGAAGAATTTGTTCCATGATTTTCTTGTGCTTGTGGTGGCTTTCCTTAAATCTTTGGAGTTACTTGGTTTATAAATATATCACTACAATCTCTGCCTTCATGTTCAAATGGGATTTTGGGGGGGATCATGTTTGTCTCAAACTGTTCTTTTCTATAAAGACTCCATAGTCATATTGGATCAACTCACCCTACTCCAAAATGAACTCATTATAACTTAATAAATTACATCTGATATTACCCTGCTTCTAAACATGTTCACATTCTAAAATAGTTGGAGTTAGGATTTCACATACAGATTTCAGGGAAACACAACTCAAATTATAATAGTACAATAGTTAATCTGAATTGTCCACTTGACTGGAATAGGAGATGGCTAACTAGTTGTGGATTCTGGACAAAGCATATTCCTCACTTGGTTGTGTTACTCTGGCCAATCTACCAAGTGACTCAAAAACCTTCTTGTTTTAAGTGGGTCCCCGAACAGAAGGCTCAGCTACAGTTCTAGACTGCTGTGGAGGTTCCTCTATTCCTTGGGACTTGAGGTGTCAGTAGCTGACAGGAATGCTGTCTGGAGCCTTTCTTTTGCAGGCTCCCATAGTTGAATCATAGAGGGCATTGGGATTTTGAATCAAGGTTCTGCCATCATTTGCAGTCAACTACACTCCAATTGAGAAACAGTTTTCTTGACTTGTTCCTGAGCCTTAGTGGAACATAAATGCTTGATCTTGGGCCACCAATTTAATTTGTGACTTGAGCTGCCCTTCATAAACTTGGTATTACATCACCCATTAAGCCTTAAATTTGGAGGTGAACAGTAGCATTCTATCATCTAGTAAGACCCAGCATGAGTAGGTCGCATGAGGAAGTAGTCAAAATTCCCATGTTTTCTACTCCTTCTACAATGCCTTGTGTCCCTTGTCATGATCCTATTGCCTCGTGGGGTGTACCTTAATGATCAAATGACAGGAAGGGACGATTAGGGTCTGGTTTACAGATGGTTCTGCATAATATCCAGGTACCAACAGGAATTGGACAGCCCCAGTACTACTGTCACTTTCTGGGATATTGCTGAAGGACATTGTGCCTGGAAATAAAAGTAGTGAAATGTATGACTGTAGATTAAGCAACCATCCATGAACTTACAGAATGCCTTATCCAGAGTCATCATATTCCACACAATATTAGTTCTGACCAAGGAATTCACTTCATAGCCAAAGTGTGACAATGGGCTCATGCTCATGGGATTTACTGGTCTTACCATGTTTCAAACCATTCTGAAGGAGTTGAGTTGGTAGACTGGTGGAATAGCCTTTCGTAGATGCACTTACAGCACCAGCTAGGGGGAAAATACCTTTCCCAGCTGGGACAAGGTTTTCCTTCTCCCTTAATAATGAAGGTGTGGGTCACTTATCCAGGTAAAGAGACAAGCAAGGCCTGCTGAGGTGCTTGAAGAAGATAGAGGGAATACAGAATTGGTAGTAGAATAAGGTAGTTATAAATACCAACTAGAGTCACCTGACCAGTTACAGAAATAAGACATGAATTATCATTATATTCCTTTCCTACCTTATTAAGAATATGTTTGTGCATATTTTCACATGCATTAAGTGAACATGTTTGATACTCTCCTGTTCTTCATTCATGTAATGTAATATTGCTTGATGATATCAATACTGAAAGTGCTATTAAATCTATATTAGAGTATTTAAATTGTGGAATGTCAGAAGAGTGAATATATATATTTATATTTTTTTTTCTTATTCTGGGGAAGGAAGTAGCGTATTTTTGGTTGTATGAAAGATAGTTATACCATGTTAGGCAGAATTAAGACCTTCTTGTGTTTATTTTGAGATTGAGTATGAGGTAAAGTCATGTTTGGATGTAAAGTTGACTAGAGGTGGATTTGTGATGATCAATCATAATTGTCAAATTGATTGGATTAAAAAATGTCTAAGATTAAGAGGCTTCTGGTTGTTTCAGTGAGGGTGTTTCTATGAATGATTTGCACGTTCACCTGCAGCACAGACCCACCCTAAATGTAGACAGCACAAACCAATTGGTTGGAGATTTGGATAAAACAAAAAAGTTGGAACAGGGAAGCAGCAGCAGGTGCAAGCATGATTCTTCTCCAGTAAATTCTTCAGTTGCTGTTGTGATAACCTGAGGGCACTGTACTCCAACTCCTTCATTCATCCAAAGTAGACTCAGACCGGTGACTCTCCAGGAAGTTTCTAGGCCTTTGGTCCTAGACTGGGAAACCTTCATTGTTCCCTCATTTTCTGAGACTATACCTTCTTGGACTGAGTAGTTACTGGTTTCTCAGCTCTCCAGCCTGCAAATAGCCACTGTGGGATTATCCATCCATCTTCTGGTTGTATATATATACATATATCCTGTCAGTCTATTGGTCCTATTCCTTTAGAGAACCCTGACTAATGCAAACAGTCCTTGAACTGTGCTTTCAAGTGTGTGGGCAAATGTTATTTATATTTTTTTTATATCAGGGGATTTTTTAAATTCATTTTTGGTCCATGGAATTGAAATTAGAGGCATTTAATGATTATTTAATGACTGAGCCACATTTCCAACTGGTTTTATATTTCATTCTGAGACAGAGTCTTTATAACTTGCTGAGGCTGGCTTTGAACTTGTGATTCTCCTGCCTCAGTCTTCTGAGCTTCTGGAATTATGGCATAGTGCAACATTTGTGTCAGTTTTTAAGTCTCTGCTTAAGTTGAACAAAAATGATTGTTTTATTCCATAATCTAAATTCAGCTGTACCTATAAAAAAAATCTAAGAATATATTATACATACATTTTTCAAATATTTAAAATGTGAATTTATTATGTTTTACATGAAATTATTTGCTAATTTGTTTCTTGTGATTATTAATATATATGTTTTGATCACCTTTTATTTTCAACTTATCAACAAATTGGCTTTTTTCTTTATTTGCCTATGTTATTTAGTAGTTGACTTTATTTTTTATAACTGCACAAAACTAAGTCTAGCTCTCAATACAGTGCAGCTATGAAAAATAAATTTAACTACCAGTATATATGTGCTCTATTCCAGAAACCTATGAATACATTACATTGAAAAAGGAAATTAAACTTGGAGTAAAATTCACCTTGTTAACTAGCTGACCTTAATACATGGAGATTAGCCTAAATTTTTCATGTGTGACATGGAGTCACAGAAGATTTTATAAGAGAAAAAGGAAAGAAAAGCTGACAGGTAAAGAGATATAAAGATATAAGTGTGAACAGACAGATGTTGTACTGCTGGCTATGAAGATGAAGGAAAAGACCATTAGTCAGGAAACAAAGAGGCCTCAGGAAGTTGGAAAGTGCAAGAAAATAAACCCTGTCCCAGAATCTCCAGGCAGAAATCACCAAGAGCTGTGAGAGAATTCATTTTTATTGTTTACTATATTGCTTTTGGTAGCTTATTATTGCAGATATATAAAACCAGTACAGATACATATGTGTGTGTGAGAGAGTCCACAATGCCTTTCACCTGAAATTTTTTCTCTGTTCATTGAGCTTAGTCTTGTTTTTATCATTTACAACCTACTTACTATCTTACTCTTCAGGTCAAGAATATTTTTGTTCTTGCTGATCTTACTTTTTTTGCTTTGTTATTCCTATTTTTTTTTTGCTCCAATTATTGCATTATTTAACTATGCTTTTTTTTACTTTGGATGATTTATTAGTTTGACACAAATATGTAATTCCTAATTCTCAGTTAGTTCCTTTATTGTCTACATCCAATTTTTCTAGGACCCAATTTTGACATTTGTTAGAACTTATTGTATTTTCATGTCCTGGCTTTTCTCAATTTTTTATCCTTTGACTTTCTTTTTAATGCATTCTGCTTCATTTCCTCAGTTTCACGTACATGCCTAATAACTCTTTTGGAAGCTTGTATTTCATATATCTTAATTTTCAGAAACCTTGAAAGGAGTAGCATGATAAATGTTTGTTTCAGAGAACTATTTTTTCCTTTATTTTTCCTAGGAATCAAGGAAGCATGTCAACTTTGTTTGCCTCCAGGTGCTTCTAACTTTCCGTGGCTCACCTAGCAGCTGTAATGATAGACCTTCCTCATCATTTTTGGCAGCCTTCACTTCTTTGATTTGCTGTTTACCTATTTGTAAATATCTCATATTTCTCTTTGCATGGAATGTTTGTGTATGTGTGTATGTCAATCTCTGGTTGTTTGGTTGTCAGCATTCGCCATGTTTTATGTAATTTATGTAAATATTATAATTTTTAAATAATAAGTATTTACATTCAGAAAGTGGTCAAATTTTAGGAGAAGCTAAGGTATAAGAAGTTAAAAGAATAAAAGCAAAGATGCTTAAAAAAGTCATTTATTTTTCAGAAAATATGTTCTTAATGAATTTTGTAGCCCTCAGGGCTCAATTTGCATATAATTTTAATTTTAATTGATACATAGTAATTAAACATATTTTGAGGTACAGTGTGACATTTCAATGCATGTACATAATATTTATTCTAAGTTCTTTGGGTAATTGAGACACAAATAGAGCCAAATCTGTACTCAAGGAACTTAAAAAGTATCTAAGTAAATTTTATACTATGTGTTGGGGCAGGTCCAAAAATGGCTATAGTTAGGCTTCCGCCAAGACTTCTAGTGGGCTATGCTGCTCTATTTTATGCTTTTAGCATGTAGCCAAGACTGGGAAATAGCACTGTTGTGTTTAATGTGTAGTCAAGGTCAGACACTCTGGTTAAGTGTCCAAAGTCAAAAACAGTAACTTGTGAGCCTGAACTCACTAAGGTAACTTGTTGGCAGTGTGCCATCTTTGTTTAAATTGTATTTTAAAAAGGGCCTTTGAGAAGGGGTGTGTGTGGAGGGGGGCGGTGCCACTGGCAATAGGCTATGGCTACCTCTGAATAAAGATGAACAATATTTCCACAGTACCTCGCATCTTCTTTCAACTACTGTGTCCTTGAACCTTGGTCCCTAGGTCTGAGACTTACCCTCACCCCAATAGTTGGCATAGTTGGTAGGATCCATTGAGGTGAGAGATGAATCAAGACTGGATGGGAGAGGGGATAACATCCGCGGTCACTGAGTAGTATGTGGCACTCATTCACCATAGTCCTATTGAAATGGGCTCCTATGGAGAGTTGAGGTACAGTGGATGGGTTACCTGTGAGTTTAGAGGAGGCTTTGCAAACTTTAACTTCCCTCTGGAAAGATAATACTGCCTGGGAAGCAACAGGACAAAGTGGGGTGGATTTTTCTCACTGCTTTGAAAACAAGCATGGACCAGGACCACAGGACCCTGCCCAGCTCAGTACCCTTCAAAAGAAGCAAGAATAATTGGAGCAGCACATTTGTGCTTTGGAAGCTGAGGTGTGCAAATCAGCAGGGTCCTAGACCTCCAGCAGAATCTGTAGAAGAGCCTGAGGTGAGGCCCTAGTTGTGAGGCCACCCCATTGTGCAACAAAAGGAGAAATGTGAGCACCCAAGGTCCCTGGAGGTCAGGCGGTGGGCAGCTGAATGTTACAGAATATACTGTATATCAGCCAGGAAGAATTGGTGGACTTGGGTAAATAGCTTTGCCACCAACCTGGGGAGCCCCTGGATGCATGGGCTTTGTGACTACGGGATCTAGGGATGGGCAGCCTTGTTTGCTTTCTAGAGGACATAGAGGGTCTGGCATCCATCACTACCCACATGTCTCTGAGATAACGATTATAGTACAGTCACAGGTATGGAAATAGTAATCATTCTCTAATGGAATGGATTTATCCAGCTGTCTGAATTGTGTGTACCAATGCTAGGAAGTTTCCAGAAACTTTGAGTAAATGGCAATGTTATGCTTACTTGGTGCAGATTCTAGTGAAGTGTGGGGTGTATTTAGAACAGAGAAGTGCTTTTTCTACTAGTCCCTTGTCCCATTAACTTCAGCAGATTCTAGGGCCAGTTCTGTTGGGTCTGCCCTTCACTCCATTTCAACAGCTGCCCTAGAGCGATCTTGTTACTATTTCCACAAGTTCCTTCAGGAAGGGCTGCTAGGTTGTGCTTTGCTAGGCTTCCTAATTCTTATGCAAAGAGTTAAGATGTGTTGGAATGTGCTAACCACAGGCTGTTCCCTACCTAGTTGTTTGTCTGTACTCAAAATCTGC
>PVKS010022021.1:0-16251 GCA_004027875.1 Aplodontia rufa | reverse complement strand
TCGGATTCTGAGCTGCCATCAGCTGCGTGTGGTTGCCTCGTTTCCCCGGCTGGGAGGGAAGGGGTCCCCGGACGAGGGGGGACCCGGGTTCCAGCCGTCGGCACTCACCCTCCTCCTGATCGGCTCCCGGGGGGGACAATACAGCCCCCCAACAAGTTCAGTATCCAGCTGAGGAAGCACCAGACCATGTTGATATACATGAGTCACTAGAACAATCACCCTACAGAGAATGAGCAGCCCTGTGGGCTATAGTTCTTGGTAAACTGACAGATCCAGGAGAGGTCCCTTAGCTCAGTGGACTGCTCTTGCTATACAGCCCCCTATTGGTGCCCTGCAGTACTCCATGGAAGAGGAACAGCGCAACCACTGGACTGAGTTGCATGCCATATGGATAGTGGAATGGCATAAACCAGGACCCCTGCTCATCTGTACAAAGAGCTAGGCTATCTTTAAGGGGTTGATTTTGGGGATTGCTACATGGAAAGTAGATAATTGGATGGTAGGGTGTTGATCTTTTGGGGGTAAAGCCATATGGCAGGACCTTTGGGCCTTAGGCCATGAAAAGGAGATAACTGCAGTACATGTTACTGGTGATGCCCCACTGACCAGCTGGGGGAATGATGAAGCAGATTCTTTGTCCAGAGTGTGGTGGTTAGAGTGGGCACCTCCCACCAACCTGGCCACATGGCCACATCACTGCCTATAGCATGCAGGTGTGAAAAATATGTGGCATGTAGCAAACAGAGGAGTCTGCCTTTGACTTGGGATGTCCTGGTAGAGGCTTGCCAGACATGTGTGGTTTGTGCTCAGAAAAATCCCGACCCCTGATTCCTTGGAGCCATGGAAGCCCAGATAACGTGGGGATGCATTCCTTTGACACGTTGGCAGATTTAGCAGATTGTCCCTCTGCCAAAGTCAGAGGAGCCATGTTTACCTTGACTGCAGTGGATATGGTTACAGCCTTCTTTTTTGCCTGGCCCAGTGGACAAGCAAATCAACATGCTATGATTTGTGTCCTAACAGTGTTGATGGCCTTGTACAACTGGCCCATCACAATACAAAGTGATGAAGGTACATATTTTACAGGTCAGGATGTACAGTGATGGACAACTTAATTACAGATTCAGTGGAAGCGGTATGTCCCATATCCCCACAGACTGCAGGCCTGAGAGAGAGATATAATGGCCTGCTTAAACAACTTAGCATTGCAGTTAACCCATCTTCTGTGAACGGTAGGCACAATGTCGGTGGGTAGTTGTGATAGCTTTGAATGAGTATCCCTCCTGAGGAGTACCAGCTTGTGTGGAGGTTTTGCTGCACAGAATCACAAATACACCTGCAGGTGACAAAAAAGCGATGCTTACTTAAACCTGGGTTTGAGAAGCAAGGAAAAAAATTTTTTTGCCTGCTCCCACTGCATTGATTAGGGGACAAACTGTAAAGTGGATGTGGCCCTGGACAATAAAGCCCCCATACTTTCATTGGGTAACTCTTTTAGCCCCATGGGGAAGAGGTTTGGAGTGTGACCTCCTTATGACACAATGGGTAACTAATGAATAGCCCCCCAGGGTACATGTGACGTGGCCAGGTCCCACCGACGAAACACAGATTTTTAAGGGTGCATTTGTTATTTCCTTTTGGCCAATTATGAGTTCTCCAGTGAGAACTGGTGCACACTGAGCCTGCTGTCCTTCAGGACCAGGATGTAAGAGTGTGCTATCACTGCCCAGAAAAGCCACCATAGCAAGCCACTGTGCTTTCCCAGAATTCAAAGCTGGCATGCATTCTCCAGGTGATGGTAATTTACCTGTGCTAGTGACTGTAACTGCCTTATTCTTTTTTTTTCCCCATAGGTATGTCCTTGCCAACACCATAGTGAACTGGGAACATACCTACACCAGAAAAGCAAACACCTGCTGGAAATACACCAAAGTGCCTATGAGTTCTGCTGCTAGAAAGTCCTGGGGAATCCAGATGCTGTTTCCGGACATTTGAACATGGCTGAGAAAGACTTTTATTGCCACCTCAATATTTTGTCAATCAATGAGACTTCATTTAAATTAAAGAGACCCACTATCTCACACTGACAAAGAAAGACCCTCTGGTTCTCTGTATTAGCCCTATTTTTTAGTCACCTACCTTATGATAGTGGTTATTGTGCATTTAATTTTAATACTTCATTGTTGTTGCTGGAATCCTAGGATGATATTTATGATAAAAATAAAACCTTTTAAAATATCAGTTTCTAATATTGTTTTATGCATTTAAATGAAAAATTCAATAGTGGAATTAAAGAAAATTGGAGAATTTTTTAAAAAGGGTTTCCTTTTAATGCTTAGTCTCTAAGTATTTCTATTGGAAAGTACTGCATTTGTTTCATATGTTAGTTTCTAAGAAATATACATAATTTACGTGTTAGGTTTTAATATTCAATGGTTTGATTCATATAAATATCATGTATTTCACATTGTAAGCTCTCAATACATTTAAATGTCCCTATATTTTATTGGTCTCTCATATCAAATGGTTCCTAAAGTTTAGCTTATTTTTTCAGGAATAAATATAAATCTTGTGTACCCTTTATTAGTAAGTTGTGTTTTTTTTTTGCCCTGTGACCAAAAGATATGACAAAAACAATTTTAGAGGAAAAAAATATTTTCACTCCACATGAAAGAGCAACATGGCAGAAGGGTGTGGTGGAGGAAAGCAGCTCAGGGGATGGCACCAGGAAGTAGAGACAGCTCTACTCACAAAATAGATACTCTAATGGCCTGCCCCCAGCAGCTTACCTTCTCCAGTCACATCTACCCGCCTACAGTTACTGAGGCATGGAGCAGAGCATTGGGTGAGGTTCTTTGTCTCACAAATTTGAAGAAAGAAATCCATGAACACAGAAGTGAGAGCAAAGTAAAAGGATTTATTAGAGTAATAGAAAGATAGCAAGCTGAGCTCAGAAATGGCAGGGGTTCCAAGAGAGTTATACTGGAGAGTGGCAATTGTCCAGGGATTTATAAAGATCTACAGGGTAACAGGAGCTAGCCCCTGCTCAACCCTGTGTAAGGCACTCAGTGTTCATTCACCTTTTGGTTGTCCTGTGTTTTTTTGGTGGGGGATCTGGGTACCAAGCAGTAGATGTTTCACTATCGGTTCTTTTTCTCTGTGTCTCTGATTACTCAGGAGTTAGCCTGACCTTGATGAGGCCTGGCTTGTGTTTGAAGTTTCTCAGCCCTGCTGCACAGAAATCGGACCTTGAAGGAGCCCAGGTTTCCTGCCTGCCCATTTGAACCTTTTCTTTTGTCTCATTACCAATCAGTTAGTCCATTCAAGTGGATTAAAGCATTGATTAGGTAAAGATGCCCTAACACAACCATTTCACCTCTCCACTTTCTTGCATTGTCACATTAATGAGCTTTTGTGGGATATCACACACCCAAACCATAACATATCCCACATAAAAACTGCACTGGATCATGAAATAGGCAAGGAAGACTTTATTCAACACTAATGCACAAGGAGAGAGATGTTAAACTCAACTTTACTTGGAAAAAAAAAGACAGGAGGAATTTTAAGCATTAGGAATAACTATTGGAAAAACTGTTGAAGATATTAGGGAAGAGGCCAGTCAACGTGATTAGGCTAGCAGTGATTAACAAATAATTGCCACATTAGTGCTATTTATCACTTTTATTGAATTTAGTTTCCTATCTTGCCACAGAAATTGGGAGATAGGAGTAGGTGATACTTAGGCCTTTTGAAAACAATTCCTGATTTTAAAAATTCACCAAAGACTGGGAGAATATGCATATCACAAAGAACAGAAAAGGAAATCATAATATGTTTTCTAAAGTAAACACTTAGAGAAAAGGGAAGTCAGGGACTATAATCAGAAAGACATCTGTCTAAAAGTTACTAAAACTGAGAAAAATATTAGGCCTGTGTTGGTCAGCCCATATGCATTTAGCATAATGAAAGAAGAGGGAAAAAAGAAAAGTTGTTCCTAAAAAAAAAAGGACATCCTTCTTCTATTTGGAATTGAAATAAATCTGAAATTTAAAATAACTGGAACTTAAGAATACTTGAATAACTTTGGAGGAAAAAGATCATTTACATTATAAATAAAAACTAATACTAACCATGTTGCAAAGTGAAAATATTTTTTATTCAAGCAGACTGATTATTAATATTTACATTAAAAGTGTCTAAAAGGAAAAAGCAGGATTCTTTTCTATCTCCTTATTCTTATCATTGAGTAAGAAATGTCACTGATAAAAGATAAATGGATCAGGAACCAGTAAGAAGTACATAAACGAAATATCAAAGTTAAAGCAAGGATTTTATTGAACTTTGTAGAGCAGATAAATTATGCCTTTGAAGCATATTCTCCATTTATCTGATGGACAAATCTTAATGTAATGGTTGCTTAATGTTTATCTAGATAGAGCAATGTGAAGAAATTGCAGTAATGAGCCATTTTAAAGTCTTTTAATGACAATCTAAGAAACTATGCTGATATCTTTAATAGATTTGAAATGATTAAACGGAGAATAACACCACATTAAAAGCGCTCTGGAAATCTGTGAGCCATGTCCTCAGTGAAACAATCATCAAACCAGATTTCTTCAATAGCTGATGACTGAATGTCAAGAAAGGTCAAACTATGCTAGAATTTAAAATTAAATACACAGCTTTCATTGAAAAACATGTAGTGATGTCAGAAAGGTAAAAAAGTGGACTCAGACAAGGATAAACACGGACATTCAAATTGTAAGCATAAGAATCATTGTCTTCATATCATGGTAAATTTTATGTATTTTTTCTTTTTAGGTCACATATCCAAATAATGCAAATCATTACAGAAATGAGAATCGGAAGTCCACTATTTCCCAATTTAATTTTTTATAGATTTTCCACATTTAATGAACTGAGTGAGAATGGATTTTTCATTTTATGATATTTCTACTGAAAATAGGATAAACATATTTTCCGTAGTAAATCACAAACAATTGTCAAATAATAGGAAATTTAAAAGTGTCTCATGCCTGGGATGAAATAGGAGTCTCTTTATTATTCTTTGAGAAGTCATTTTGGAGGTTTCCTGACTTTTGTTCCCCAGCAATGTTGCCTAAGCTCCATTGTGTAACAAGTGATAAACATGGAACTATACATAAAACTCAGCAAAAATAAGAGTGTGCCATGATGTTTATATGGCAACTAGTTATAACCATACTTATGAAAAATACAATATTGTTTCTGAAATAACTCTTAAGCAATAAAAATAATTGAAAATTTCTGAATAAATTATCTCCTACAGTTAAATTAGCATTTGGGATATGAGAATATTCAGGGGATAGGCTGCAAGTTAAAGCTGATCTCCCTTTTGCACCTGGAAACACATTTAAGAAAACAAACAAGCAAACTTCAAATTTCTGATTAATATAACCTGTGCAAATAATATTTTAAAAAACAACTATGTATTTCTGTCCTATTTCAAAAATAATACAGATCAGGGCTAGAGAAGTGGCTCAGAGATTATAGCATTTGCCCAGCATGCGTAAGTAGGTGAGTTCAAACCCCAGCACCACATAAGCAGCAAAGTCTTGGAGCAACAAAAGCCACATGAAAAACTAAATAAAAATTGATTCTCTCTTTCTATCTCCCTCTCTCGCTGTCCCTCTCTCTTTAAAAAACAAATACAGGTCAAAAGCCAAAATGATTCATCTTGAGCGTGTTTATTCTTTACCATTTCTATTCATATTCTTCTTCAGAACACAGGCAGGATGTCTATACTGATTCAATCTTTTTAAGTGTATTCATTGCCATGATATATTTCATATGAAAAATATTATAGCTTTACTTGAGTAGTTGATTTTGGACATAAAAATTGTACTCTATACTTGAAGACAAGAATCAGAGAAATGAAAACTTTACTAGGGGTTCTCGAGAGGTGGTTCTGCGGTTGCAGCACTTGCCTCACATGCATGAGGATGCAAAATAGAACCCCAGCACTATGTACACAAGGAAGTGTTGGAGCAGCAAGTCATCTGAAAAACTAAATAAAAATGATTGTCTCCTTTCTCTCTCTCTCTCTCTCTCTGTCCCTCTCTCTTAAAAAAGAAATTACTAGGTTAACCTAGTTTCAGAAGGTGATTATATTCTGTGAAGTTAAATTTTAGAAGGTGCTAAAAATATTGAAATGAACAATTTAAAGAGATCAATTCATGGGGATGGAGCAGTGTCTTGCCAGTTATGGGACTTGCCGGGCATGCATGAGTACATGGGTTCAAACCCTAGCACCCACATACATAGCGAAGTATCAGAGCAATGAAAATCATGTGAAAAACTCAATAATAATTGATTCCCTCTCTGTCTCTTTCTCTCTCACTGTCCTTCTCTCTTCAAAAAGGAAAAAAAAACAAGAGAACAATTCATATTTTTAGAAAAAATAATCTTTATCAACAATAAGGAGTAATTTTCAGTTATTTCCAAAGTCAAATATTTTAGTATGCAATCTTTTTTCAAAAATATTTCAAATTGTACAATAGGCATATCCCAAGAGAATATTTGGTCTATGTTAAGAGTATTAGAATTATTAATTATTGAAGTGAATATTATTATCAAAGTTATTAACCATCCTAAAAATGCAAAAGTGTTCTCAAGATGCTTTAGAATTTTTTTACATATATTTTACTTAATTTCAAAAAAGCTATAGACTCAGTAGTTATACACATGAATAAACTTTATGCATATTTTTATGATATCCATAATATTTTATTTCCCTGTACGAGTAGCACATTTCTTCTATTCTTTGATACAGCAGACCAAAGTTCCCTTACTCTAAACCAAGTAAAATTTTTGTTTTATTTTTCATTGTTTTTATTTAGATGTACATGACACTAGAATAAACACTGACATTATTATAAAAGCATGGAGTATAACTTGTTCAATATCAATCCCCAGTGTTCCCTCTTTCCTCAAATCCATTCCGTTCCATTTGCTCCACTGATGTTTCTGTTATTTACAAATCATTCTTTTATAATCAGTGTTTTGTTGATGTAACGTTGATGAGATTCACTATGTATGTTTACATATGAACCTAGGAAAGTTAAGTCTGATTAACTCTATGTACTTTCTGCATCTGATCCCTCCTCCCTTAGTGTCCTCCCCATTTAAACCAAGTACATTTTATTAACATCCACATATGTATCTTTTTGTATTTATAAGTGGAATATGAAATAATAATGCTGTTATTATTTATTGTAACTATTATTTTGTAATAGCAAAGAATAAATGATTATATAACTGTATTCATGAGTGTATATGTACACATATGTGCATGCACACATATTTGTGGGAAATATTATTTTTTAATTGCATCATATTTTGTATAACTTTTTATATATCAATGTCTTCCTAAAATTTGTTTTTCCAAAATAACTTTAATTAAAATGTTATGCTTTAAGTTAATTTTGATTACAAAATGTTATTGACTGAGACGTGAAATTCATTCAATTTTCCTTTGTTATTTTGATACTAAAAATGTTATTATTTCCAAATATTCTCATATATTGGTATTGTTATTTCCTTGAATGGGTTTTCTGAGTTACAGAAACTTAGCATGAGCAATATATTATTCTTTTTCACATGCTTTTCTGTTTTTGCCTTAATTTGTTTGTTCTTCTGATAATTTTATGGTTCTGGGTTCATGGAAGAGATGGGAGGTACCTACATATATCAAATTTGCATGCAGAAATCATGTACATAAATACATGTAATTTAAATTTCTTCGTATATATTAATTTTTAATAACAGCAAACCTAGAAAATCACAATATAACCTTGATAATCACCACCCCAAATGTCAAGAATAGCATAAAGTATCATTTCCAAAGTTTAACCACTTACAAATAAACATAAATATTGACCTTATTTTTAGAGAACATAAATTTTAATGCTAATTCTGGAAATTCCAAGGCAATTTTTTTTTAACATATCTTGGATTTCTCATCTATGAAAAACTCAGCAGTTATGGAAACAGGAATAAATGGTGTATATAAACAAAAAAATATGTAGACATATATAAATTTTACTAAGTACAAATCACACATTTACATCATCATTTCTAGCAGTTTGATGGAATTTTGTTAAGATCAAGCCCCTTTTGAAAACAACCAAAATTCTGGGGGCTAAAATATATTTTAATAAAACTTGTTACAACTGATAACAATTGCCAGGAAAAAACCAAAGTGTGAAATTTTAGGGAGCTATCACTCCTGATTTTCTTGTTGCCTTCTTGTGTGTGTATATGTGGTGGGGAGGATGCATTGATTGCAAGAAACAACATTTATAGTTTCCCAAATATAAGTAACTCTGAATTTATTAAGACTTGTAGCAGTTTAGTATGATATAATGACCTTGTTCATCTATTTAATTATCATTAATAGAGGTTCTCACTACTAATGCACTCATCAATAAATTTAATTTTTACCTCAAACGGAACTCCAGGAAAAATATTGAAATTGAGCTGATAGAATGCTTGCTAAAAAGGATAGTAGTGAAGTACACTGATATATGGAATTTAATTTGAAATTCCTTAAGAAATATGATTGATGGATAGATAGATAATGAGTGGGAAAACACGTATATAATAAACATAGTGTGATTTTAATTGTAGTACATATGTAGTGTTTTTGTGGATGTTGACTGTAAAATTAATTTGACTTTAAGTATTAAAGTGTTTGTAAAAATTCATGCTAAAATTATTAAGGGTATATGTTTAGCAGCAGATTAGATAAATGTTAACATGGCAAAAGGAAGGTAAATCAGAAAAATTCAGAAAATAAAGAAAAAGAAATGTTAGGCAATTATTATGGAAAATCCATGTCAAAAATGAAATATGCTAATTCACTATGGAAAGAAGACAAGGGCCATACACATAGCTCCCACATAGAATGCCTGCATGATATAAAAAATAAAGAGATGTTCTTAGTTAGATAAAAAGACCAAGAATTTGCAAGGAAACAATAAATTGTACTATCAAAATTCTTAATATCACAAGACCATGTATACAGCAAGAAGATCTTCAACTAAAATATTTTTAAAATATATTATTGACATATAATTTTATGTACAATAATGTTTATTAATATAATGAAATATATTTGAATCACCAACTGAATTTATTAAAAAGAAGCCAAATAATTTTTTAAAGTTTACTTGCAATAGTTACCAAAAACAAGACAGAAATGGGACTAGGGGATAAAAGGAAGAAATAGTAAATACTTCAAAGATTAGACAGTATATGTGTATAGGCTTACATAAAAATTACTTATGTAAAATAATATAACACAGATTGAAAACCAAAATAAGACAAAATAGGTAAAAGAAGTAAATATAAAACGTTTAAAGGAGTAAATTGTGTATTACCTCATTTTTTGTGTTAAATAAGCATGCTTAAATAATATACATGAAAATTATAATTTCACAAATAGAGATAAATTATAAATAGTAAAAAAGTAAAATACAAGAGTGACAATGAAACATGTATTCAAATTAGTAAATGTTTTAGTTAAGAGAATAATCATGAATGAATTAGTAATTAATAATTACTAGTAATTAGTAATTAATCATGAATGAATTAGTAAACTCTTGCTCTTTGAATAAGATACATATAAAACACAAGAACTTAGATAATGTGAAAATTAAGAGAATGATGCTATATTAAGTCATCTCAAAGATGTCTTGTTTATCTATAGTAAGAGTGATGGAGTCTTTATCCAGAAAGTTCATTAAAGGATAGAGATACTTAGTGTCATTAATTACTCAAATTACTAGATAAATGTAAATATTTTTAATCTAAATATAACTAATAAAATAGCTTCAAAATGAGTAGTAAAATATTCAGGATCAAAATATAAAGTAAGATACTATATTGTGTTAAAGCATTATAATCACATCTCAGTTTTTGACAGAATAGTACCACTAATGAATGTTATTATGACATATAAGATTAAAATAATTATGTATTGTATGTATAGAAAATGATTCTTAGGCATATTTAGGATATCATTCTTTGACTTATACAACAAGTTTAAAAATTTTGCAAAGGGTGAATCCATATAACATACATTTAAACTACATTAAAAAAAGCTAAAATGAAAACCAGTATGGAAGGAAATACATATATATAAGTATATGATGGAAGTATAAAATGTCATACTTAGAAGCCATTATTTTAAATGAAAATGCTATATATTTACCTGAGGTTTGTAAATATAAATGTTAAAAATGTCACATACAAAATTATAAATTTTAGAAAGCAATAGGAGAATAAAACTAAAGAAGGCAAATTATAAATATAAAAACTAGAGCAAAATTAAAAAGAAAACAGATATAAAGCAGAAAGGATCACAGAATCCTCGACTTAATTCTTTGAAAAGAAATGTGAAACTTACTAAGATCTCTTGACTGTAATGAATAGCAACAATAACCACATTAACAATGAAAAAGGAACACAGAAATTATACTGATATTTTCACATAAAATTAAGTCATAGTCCTAGATCTTTTCAGTGTCAAAATGCCAAGTGAAGGATTATCAATTAAAGAAATAGAAGACTAGATATTTTCTTCAGACTTAGAACGAACTCAAGAATTTTTTTTTATTTTTTTATTTTTGAGCAACCATACAAGATTTTAACAAAATAATATAAAATGTGTATAAAATGTGTATATATTCTGGATATTGCAATTATCCCCAAAAAACCAGAAATCTTAAATTGTGAAACTGTCAGAAAATTGAAAATTTTATCCAAACGCATCACAAATAATACCATAAATCCAAATATCTCATTAGAAAATTTTATCAAATATTTAAGAAAGAAAACATTCCAATGGAAGGCAATATTTTCATTGTATATAAAAATATACATTAATGTATGGGACTAGCATATTAAAGTTTGCTGTAGATGCATGGCTTTTAAGATACTGTATTAACAGATCCTCTAAAAGTCATTAACAGGACTGGGAATGTATTTCAGTGGTACAGCATATACTTTGCATATTTTAGGCCTTGATTTCAGTCCCCAACACACACACACATATCCAAACAAATGCACACATGAAGTTGCTATCATAGCATTTAAGACTTTTATGGCCATATTTCAGTATAGTTTTACTATCCGCCTTATTTATGTGTCATTAATACAGTTTTTCCTAAGTACAGTTAGTTATTTGTCTATTCTTTTTGTTTGTTGTTTGATTTTTGTGGCATGGGGATTTAGTGCAGGGTCACTTTCCTATTGATCTATATCCCTAATATCCCTAGTCCTTTTTATTTTCTTTTGAGACAGGGTCTTGCTTAGTTGTCCAGGCTAGTCTTGAATTTGTGATCCTTCTGCTTCAGCCTCCTGAGTAGCCAGCATTACAAGTGCATCACCACATCCTGCTTGTTTGTTCTCAAGCCATATCAAGTCTTAAAATGCATTTGAGTTTGTGCAAAGATAGTTATATTACTGTTTTCCTATTCTCAAATCAATTTCCATCATTACAGCTTAAACTAATATTGTTTTAAAAAAAGATTATTGTCCAAAAATTTCACTCCTGGTAATACAGGTTGAAGGAATTCAGCTTGAACTAAAATCACATGATAATGGAAAAACAACAGGAGTTAAAAAAAAAAAAAAGAGGAGAATCAGCAGGAACCAGGGGAAAACAAATAGGAAACAGTAGAAATATAACCAACTACATCATTAATTCATTTAAAAGTAAGTAAATAAAATATAAAGTTCAGAGATTTTAAGAATTAATATCATGAGAAAAGATCCAATTCTGTGCTTTCTACCAAAGTCTTGGGCTAAAAATAAATGAACAATTATATATATGAAGACTGGTTTTAACTATATTAACCTCAAATAACTTAGACTTCAAATAAGTCACCTTAACAAAGACTAAGTCCATAATGAAGGAAAAGCAAATTGCTTAGAAGCATAATTAGTTTTAAAAAAATAAGAACAGATTATAAAAATAATAGTAAAATCCTCTTTCAGCAATTTACATGTACCTAGGATCAAAATAGATATCAACAACATTTTGAGCCCCATTGAGCACAGTGGCAGTTTGAATGATGATACAATAACTCCAATCTCTGGCAGCATCTTTTCCAGGGTTCATGCAGTACCATGGCATCAATAACAGTCTTTCAGCATATCACCATTTATCTGCTGAGATATGAGCTATGATCTCCTCTACCCTTGGTTTCATGTTTAGATTTTTAAGAATGTCACTGTTTATTTTAATTAATGGTCTTGACAGTAAATCACCTTCTTTCAGACAACCAGACACTCATAGATCCATAGACACTTTTTCAAATATTTTTGTTCTCTTTGTGGTGTATATGAGAATTTGGGTCCTCATATAGTATAGGAAAACATGGTGAATAGTGATGTGAATGCTGTGTGCCCAATCCTGTCATACCATCATTTGTGCTCTATTTACTCTGTTCTAGGTTCAGGAGCATTCCTTACTTTTAATAATTCACCTAGGGGGTGACTATTTCGTCTTAGTGTTTGGATTATCAGCATCATCTAGGAGTGGATCTGCCAGTCTACCACCCATTCATGTAGGGGCCTGTAGATTGGATGCAGAGCTTTCCTCATGGAATCACAATCTGTCATACCATATGTGACTCTGTTTTTGATAGCTCAGAATATAGTTCCTTGGACAATTTTTAGAAATTTTAGGGAGGCATAATGTTCATTGGGGAGGGGGAAATATTCAGAATGCATTTATTCCACTTTTTCCATCAAAATAACCTTGTATTCATGACTGAAATTAAAGAATTTTCTATATATCTTGATTCTAACGTTAGCTTTCCCACTTTAAGGAAAAATACAACAATTTCATTTTTAAATTTCTGGCATAGGCCATTGAACAGATGTTTATAAATATGATTTCATGGCAAACTGTTACTAAGTGTCTTTCACCAAACATGATACTTCCAAGGTTAGTTTATTTTATACCATGTATCAGCACATGGTTCCTTTTTATGATGGAATAATATTTCATTGTAACTATGCACCTTATTTGTTTATTCATTAATGTGTTGATAAATATTTAAGTTGTTTTTATTTTTGGTTATTACTAATAGTGCTGCTAAGAAAATACATTTATAAGCATTTGTTGAAGTATTTATTTGAAATTTTTGAAGAAATACCTACATGTTCAATTGCTGGGTCAGAGTGTAATTATGGAATTTTTCAAAGAATTGCCAATTTTCCCACAGTGGTGTCACCATTTTTCATTCCTACCAGCAGTGAACAAACAATTCCAAGTTCTACATATTCAAGGAGGTTTTTCCTAGTCTCCTTAATAAAATAGTAGGAATTGATGATTAGAAATGTAAATATTCCTTCCTAAAGTGGTTTAACTATGTAGAAAAATAGGTGAATCCTACATCATATCTTCTTATTCCTACTTAATTATGTTCCCATTAGTTAAACTTATTCAAAAAGTACTGACAGTTTCACAATCCATACACAGCAGATAAGGAATTGATTTTTATAGACAGTCAATCACATTTGCTAGTACAGAATTCCACATCCAAATGAAAATATTTAATTTTAGCAAAGTTTTCCTCAACATGTAGCATTTATGATCAACTTACTTATAGGTAAATAGTAATTCTTGAATAGGTAAATAGACTAAAGTTAAATTTTATATCCCAAATAATTTTGTCTTGCTTATTTTTATATATTTTTAAGAAAATTGATTAATAATAAAGAAGAAATTTTACTTAATGCTTATTTAATGTCAGCATCACATTACAATTAAATATGGTTTACAAAATAAAAGTACTTTGGTTCTTGTTTTCTGTCAAACTCCCCTGAACTTAATGGATAATATGCCCATGAGACTTTGATGATTTCCTAAAAGGCAATTCTGAACGCGAAAAAAAAATCTACTCCTAAAGCCAACAGAGTTGCATATTGAACAATCAATTTATTATGTCTAGTTCCTTACTCATGTAAAGGTGAAATGTTAAAATTTTAAAACTAAAATTTCCTAGTGAAAAAGAATCTTCAACAGTCTTTAAGTTAAAATGGCAGCAGCATCGAAGTTCAGTTATATTCTTGACAGAATGATGAAAGTTCCAACTATAGCGTTATGTTTTACAAAATACATAAACTTAGTGATTATAATAATTATTTCTTTTTAAAAATTAACCTGTGATTTACCAGCAGAAAATCATTAAGTTCCAGATAAAAATGATAATGTAATAACCGTACTGAGTGTCAACCTGAAAATATGTAAAATAATCAATACAAAAAGACCCTGTAATCTTGATGTTTTACTAAAAGAACAGAATAGTACATTCATGTGAAAATGTCATTTTGCCAGTTAAATATTCTGCACAGGAAAGAAAATGCTGATACAGAGCATTGAATTCCCCTTAGGTTTATTAAGATCTTAAGTTCCAAAATAGCAAATATTTGCTTTTTAGTTTTTGAAACAATTCTCTAGGGTGATACAATTTCTGCTGGAAATTATTGTACTCGTATTTATCATCAACCCTATATGTTTGCAGAGAAAAATAGTTTAAATATTAAAAATTGGGAGTTAGAATGAGTTTTATGGTCTATATTTCTAGAAAATACAAACAATTTAAATTTGTGCAATAAAATAAGGCCTTTTATTGAAGTAGGCATGGTGTATGTAATCATCTGTTTTTATTCTGAATTCTGAAGCCTAGCAGAAGACCCCTTTTCGCAGTAACGCTGATGTTCATACTTCATAGAAAATCAAAAGGCAATTCATAATGTTCTAAGCTGAAATTTATACAAATTGAATAAACATTTACATCATCTTTAAAATTTATATGTTCATTAAAAATTTTCCTAGTGAACACATCAAAGTTGTCTCTCTAAATTACATACCTCACACACTCTACATATAGACAGAAAGGTGAACATGCAGTTTTAAAAAGATAGTTACGATTCATGATAACATGGTAATTTGAAGTTTGTGTTGCAATTCTAGGAAGAATTATGGTTTAGGCTTCTCAAAGGACAGGGCAATTCAGACGAAATGTAAACACATGAAATATGAAGTACCCATTTGATATCTCCCAAGATTTTATATATTTATAAATATATAAATATAAATATATAATATATATATATATATAATTTTTTGCCAAAGTAGCGTCATTTATTTTGGCATGTGTCTAATGTCTTTGAATATTTTTCTCATGTTATTGAAACACAGTGTGAATCAAAAGAAAAAAACATAGTTGTTGGTGTTAACCTAAATTTTGCTTTGTATTTTACTTTATTTCTTAGCTTCTAAACCTGGAAAATTTTATTTGTCTTTTTAGTGTATTATTTTATTTTATTTGTATCACAGCTAAGAAAGCTGTTGAGAATCGGTATTAATTCTTATAAATTCTCCATTATGTCATAAATAGTAACTAATAGGTAATTTAGTTATAGTATTCAGTATAGTGAAAATTATATTGTTGTGGAAATTTCCACGTTAGTCTGAGTTATTGTATTTATTGTGCACATAGTATATATTTGAAGTGGAAAAGGATAGCGCTCAAAATAAAATAGAAGCTCCCACTGCTTCAGGGTCTTCTGGCAGAAAGGACAAACATTAAATATATTTTGGTAAAATTTTGAGTGTTTTGAAGTTTCAGAATAGAATAAGGATAAAAATTAAGAATACTTTAGGACATCAGGTAAGGTTTCTCTGGAAAAAATGACAATTTATCTGAAATGTAATAAATGAGCTGTAATTAGATCAATGAAAGAGTTAAAGTATAGAAATAAAATATTGCTGAAACTCTGATTCTCAAATTTAGTTGTATATTAGGATTAACTAGGAGAGATTTTAAGAATTCTATTGTCTAGATTTCACCTAAGATGAATTAAATCTGAATTTCTGAGTATGGGAGTAAATTTTTAATGTTTCAATGCACACATAGTGCATCACTGACCTGGAAGAATTAAAGGTATAGTTTTTTAAAATTATTTCAGTTTCATTAAAATGCAGAATGGAAGAAGATGTCAGTAGACACAAATTATAAAATGATTTTTTAATTTTTATTTTAGTAAAGTGTTTCTGCTATTCAAAAATAACTAGTAAAGTATGATGTAGGCTCTCTTTTTCTCCCACATTCATGACTTCTAACACTGTTAAATATTTTACTGTGATTCTGTTTCATGTTTTTCTTTTTTTATTCTATTTCTATTTTTTTT